>LJPH01004368.1:0-11801 GCA_001430925.1 Byssoonygena ceratinophila
AGTTGTTTGGCCACTTACACATTGCATGCAGATAGCAAGTTTTGATCATTTTTCAATAACTGTATAAAAGCTTTGAATGATACTTATTTTTCTGTTTTAATTTAGATTGACAAGCAGTTAATGTGACATAATAAAAAGAATTGAATTTCACAGAATGTTCTTGTGGTGTGTGATTTCAATATGAATTTTATATACATGTATGCAGGGATGGAAAATTCAGTGCATGATAATCAGATTATTATACAGATTCAGAAGAAGAATGATTTTGATATATCTGTCATAAATTGTTACTTTCTTGCTGATGTTGATTATAATCAAAAATCAGCATTAATACTTGTTCCATACTCAGAAGTTTGTTATCATTTCAAGAAATGAAGTAAAATGAAGAAAAGATTTATAAATTATAAGAAATTCTTTAATTTTTGACATTTCTCAACACAGAATGTGATAGAGTGAGTCTTTGAAATCTTCAAGTAAAGATTTAAAATATTCAGAGTTGCAAGAGATGAATTCTTGCTGGAAATATAGATTAATCTTGTATTCACACTTACAGCAGTTCATAACTTTATCAATTAATTTAATTCAGATATTGAGAAGAATTTGAATTCTGAAAAAGTTATAGAGAAAGAGAAAATGTCTGATAAATCTGCAGAGCTTCAGGAATAATCTGATTTTGATATAATATAATAAAGAGATCAAATAGCAAGAGATTTGTGGGAGAATTATATTATAAAACATCAGAGAATATAGATATATTAGAACTACATTCTAAAATGAAAATTTTATAGTATACAAACTAGGACTTTCCCCAAATAGGAAGATAACATAATACTTGAACACAAAAAACACATGAAAAAAAATATGTGATCATTAATTGAATTCATCTGAATCTCTTTAACTGCTTTATATTCATCTGAATCTCTCTCATTGCTAAATGAGAAATCTCAATTCTTATTTTCCATGATTTCTTGAATTCATGCCTGTTGATTCTTTTCAGAATGTTCAAGCAGTGAGAGATACATTTGATTGATTACTGAATTCTGCAGAGCTCTCAAAATCACCTAATATTTATAATATGAAATCTGCTTATTCTCATTCTTTCAGAAAGATAATAATTTGTTTACTTCATTCAGAAATTCAGTTGAAGTTTTCTGATATGACAGTATAAAAGTAATAGTAAATATCTTTGTGAATTTGGCAAGAACATCTTCAAAAGCTGATATTTCATTGAATAATTAACTAGTTCATGTTTTCTTTTATAATAATTCTGAAGTTGACTGAATTTGAGATACTGCAGGCATTACAGATATTACAGATATTACTGATACTGTTATTAACAAAGATATATCACATTCACCACCAGATTCAGACTGTAAGAAAGTCTTTTTTTACTTTTACTTGAGAATTTGTTGTATATTTTTTTCATGAAATTCAGTTATTAATTTCTCATTCAATAAATCATCAAGTAAGTTAATGTTTCCAGAATTCTTTTCACAGAATCTTTTCATATCTGAATGATTTGAAAAGTATGTATTTATAACTTCAGAGCTATTACTGAATATCTTTAGAACAGAATTTCAGATTCAGCCAGAAATCTGTGTTTTATGCTTTTTTCAGAATCTTCATACTTGCTTTATCTTTCATTAATAATTCTCATAAACATTCTTGTTTATTGACTTCAAAGTAACTGCTTGAACTCTTGAAATAGTCAAAGTTCATTCTGTAGATTTAAAATTCTCATTATCTGAATCCAAAACTTTCTTCTTTACCTTCATTAAATCAGTTAATAATACATAAATCATGACAGAATTCCAAACTATTCAAGTTAATTTATTACAATTCCAGACAGTAACTGATACAGTGACAGTAGTGACAGAAATAATAAAAATAATTTGAAAATTAATTTTAAAAAACTTCTGAAAAATCAGTACATTTGTCTGCAAGTTTTCAGGAAGTATCTAGAAATTAATTAATAAATTTTTAACTGATTTCATCATTATATCATCTTCATTTAAATTTAAGAGAATTGAAAGTGGAATTTCAACTTTCAATAATATTTGTAACTTCTCCCATGGGTACTGGAAGTTTTTCAAAAGAGATACTTGAGAATTGTTCATGATTTCCTATTTTTATAGATAATTTGGGTAGATTTAGAGACAACAATAAGATCACTATTCCAGCAAAATGCAGTCTGTCATCCTGTTATTTTGGAATATAACTAATTACTATTGAAATATAGCATCTCCATTCAGAAATTTCTATGGAAACACACTAAAAAAGCCAAAATCCTGTCCAACTCAATCTGCCCCACCCTTATACAGTATAAGCAAGCCAGCAACCGAACAGGGCCTTAGTCTGTGGTACTCTGTAGTTAGCTAGCACTTTTTAGTGAACTAAATGCCGACTGCCGCCGCCCGGAAGTTGGGTGAGCCGGCTTTTCCCGTTGGCTCATGGATCCAAATGGATCCTTGACGACAGCCCGAAAGGTCAGCTTTCCACCCATATTGTGATCTTTGAGCCCTACTCCACATAGCCGTCTCCGGGACAAGAGCCGTCAAATCCTTGAATGCGACGTTTGGTTTACTTGGTGGACCGTTTTTGCCTCTTGGTCCAGAGAGGTGCATCTCAGGCGCGGCCCATCTTTGGGAACCGCGAACTTTTTGAGCCACCCGTTGATCCTCTATCACTACCGAAATTCACTGCCAGGCATGGTTCATGCGAATCAAAGGCATATTGGCCAACACAACGGTTCTGCCGTCTTAGATAAGGCCATGATGGATTTTATTGAATGCCTACCTATCCTCACCTTCGACCCTTCATAAGGACATCTATCGTCAGATCTCTCACTCTTCTCCTCCTATGCCAGTAACACTATTCAAAGTCTTCGGTTTTCGACAATCTTAATTCCGAATCCCTTAAGATAAAGTACCGATGTCTAAACCTCAATTCCACATCGCCATTGTTGGAGCCGGCCTTGGTGGCCTTGCTGCTGCAATTGGTATAGCAAAAGCTGGACACAAGGTTACTGTTTTGGAGCAAGCGCCTGAACTAGGAGAGGTGCGGACATTTCCTACTTCTGAATCTAACACAATCTGTACGCCACGTTTATGTGTTGACATTTATCTCTTTCTTGAATAGATTGGTGCAGGCATTCAAATCCCTCCCAATGCGTCCCTGATCCTTAAGGAATGGGGTATCTTGGACGACATTGAAACGGTTTCTGTTCGCCCGAGAGATTTTATCCTTCGTTCATATCGTGATGGAAAGGTTCTTTCCGTTCAAAATGTCCTTCCATACACGGAAAATAAATACGGCACACCTTATCTCCATATTCACAGAGCGGATTACCACAAGATCCTCTTGAAAGAAGCGATGAAACAAGGAGTAAAGATTCTACTTGACTCCCCTGTAGTGGGAGTAGATTTCGAAAAGCCAGCGATTCACCTAAAAGGAAGACCCGATATTGACGCCGATCTCGTCATCGGTGCCGATGGCCTCAAATCGGTTTGTCGCGAAGCCCTCCTTGGTCGTCCTGACCCTCCTCATCTAACCGGAGATTTGGCATATCGAATTATAGTGAAGGCGGAAGATATGAAGAAATATCCCGAACTTTCGGATTTTCTCGAGCAGCCGTGTATCAATTATTGGATGGGGCCAAATGCCCATGCTGTATGCTATTTCCTCCAGGGCGGCGGTTTGTATAATATTGTCCTTATTTGCCCAGATAACCTGCCTGAGCTTGTGAGCATTGCGCAAGCAGACCTGGAAGAGATGCGAGCTTTCTTCGAGAACTGGGATCCACGGTTGAAGGTTATTCTTAATCTAGTTCAAGAAACGAAGAAATGGAGATTACAAAACAGTGTAGAGATGGCATCATGGTGCCACCCAAGCGGGAAGTTTGCATTGCTAGGAGACGCCTGCCATGCAACGCTACCGTATCTGTGAGTATCAACTATATTTATTGCTTTGTGTCAGACGCTGACAGGTCTGTCAGGGCCCAGGGAGCCGCGCAAGCTGTGGAGGACGGGGCGGTGATTGGTACTCTGTTTGAGAAAATCGAGGATAAATCTCAGCTCCGCGATTTACTCGCCATCTATGAAAGATTACGCAAATCCAGAACGACCCGCGTGGTCAAGGGAAGTACTGCTCTGCGGGACATCTTCCATATGCACGACGGCCCAGGCCAGGAGGAGCGTGATCGAGTGTTGCTGAATGAACCACCTTTCGAAGGGTTCCCTAATCGGTGGGCCGATCCGGTTTTCCAGCAGTTTTTGTTTGGTTACAATGCACGTGCTGAAGCACTATGTGCATGGGATGAGTATAAGAAGGGGAAATACTTGGAGTCAATGAAAGGTGTTGAATCACGTCTGTGACTCTGTTGAGCATTGCTGTCCTTTTAAGCTTTCTTCCTTTGCTTGTATTTATCTTTTGTGCCTTCAACCCATCATTCCATCCTTCTTGATATCTGCAAATTGAAATGACTGGTCTTAGAGAGATGTGGTAAAAAGCGTCTTTGCAAGATTAAGATTGCAGCTTGTGGAAAACCAGTGCATATAACTAATCAACATATCTAGCAGTAAGCGCTTCCAAATATGAACCACCTTCGACCTAGCATAGTAAATGCACTTGGTACATACTCCATACAGAGTGCTGCCTCCCCTCATCAAAACATATGCAAGATAATGCTAGGTAGAACATGAGGAATTTGGCACGCTCTTCAGTAGTGCTGCACTGGTTTCAGAATTACAGTGATGAGCTTGTCTGTACGGAGTACTCCGTAGTATCACTGGGATCATCTAGATTTCCAACATTGTCTTCCACAATGTTACAAACAACTCAAGCTCTTGTTGACTTCATCCCAATGACTAAGCAATTTGGAGTTTGTCAAGTTAAAACTGGAAAACTGTGGGCTTTTGAAGATAAGGTGATTCAACTAACTGCTATTCTTCCTGCTGATTCATGACTTTCTTAACAATCACTCAGGTTTGTTTTTGGGATGTTTTCTACAATATTGATACCTGAGTTAAAAAAGCTGGAAACGCAACTTTTAACTTTAGTCGACTCCCAAGTCCAATAGTTATTTGGTTGCCCCTCCCCACCTACCCATCTCCAAGATATTTGAAGCTAGAACCGCTTCTTAAGTTCTTCATCGAGCTCACAATCACTTTTCAGGCCTACCTCAATTCGTACACACCAGTTGGAAAAAGGAAGGATTGAATTCGATCGCGGGGTGTGTCCCTGACTTTGGTGCGCCATGTCGGTTTCGGTACAGGAGCTGGACAACACGGTCCGAGCATTCTACGAGGGATCTGGCGATGTCGTACGTCTTTCCACGGTTTTCCCAAAATTCTAGATATCACAACGAAAATGGCTAATGTCTTCCTTTCAATGTAGAGAAAACAAGCACAACAGTCGTTGACAGAGGTGTGACCAGCCGGCCCAACCAATCCAGCCATTAATCGTGGCCAGACGCTCACTTTGGATCTACAGTTCAAGCAAAATCCGGACGCCTGGCTATTGGTTGGCAATATTCTCCAAGAGTCGAATTATGTCCAAACAAAATGCAAGCAGCGGGTAAAACTCATGTCAGATCATAGATCAGACGACTAACTTCTCATAGATTTGGCCTTGCAGGTCCTAGACGATGTGATTATGACACGGTGGAAGGTTCTGCCACGGGATCAGTGTCAAGGTACGAATGCACTCGTCTTTGAATACAATTTAAAAATGACTCGCTCATCTACGATCAGGTATCCGAAACTTCATCGTCAACTGCATTATCGAACACTCCAAAACCGAGGAAAAATTGAAAAGCGAAAGGGCCTTTCTAAACAAACTAAATCTTGTTCTTGTCTCTATACTGAAGCAGGAATGGCCACACAATTGGCCTACGTTCATTAACGAAATAATCTCTTCTTGCCATACAAGCTTGTCAATCTGTGAGAACAACATGACGATTCTTCGTTTACTGTCGGAGGAGGTTTTTGACTACTCCCAGGACCAGATGACTTCAACAAAGGCACGAAATTTGAAAACTACAATGTGTCAAGAGTTCTCTTCCATATTCCAACTCTGTTCTGAGGTCCTGAATACAGCTACCCAGAGTAGCTTAATCAAAGCAACTTTGGAAACACTACTCCGGTTTCTCAATTGGATTCCGTTGGGCTATGTTTTTGAGACACCTATCATCAACACTCTTCTCAACCGCTTTTTGGATGTGCCCGATTTTCGAAACGTGACACTTAAGTGTTTGACGGAAATAGGAAGTCTGCAGGTTGGGCCTCAGTTCTCCTATGACGAGAAGCTGGTGCAGATGTTCACAGATACTTTAACAACTGTTTCCAAAATCATCCCCCTGTCTCTGGACCTGAGACAGACTTACGCAGCCAGCAACTCTAGGGATCAAGAGTTTGTTCTTAACCTAGCACTCTTTCTCACAAACTTTTTTAGCGTGCGGTTGCATGTAAGTTTTCTTTGGCTCCGTCTAAAACAAGGCTGATCTGACTCTGGACCAGCTTATTGAAAGGCTTCCGAACCTCGACTATTTGACCCATGGACACTTCTATCTCATCCGCATTAGCCAGATAGATGACCGAGAGATATTCAAAATCTGCCTTGAGTACTGGACGAAGCTTGTCCAAGAGTTATACGAAGAAATGCAACAACTCCCGATCACGGATATCAACCCCTTGGTTAGCATGGGTGTGAGCGGTCTCTCAAATGGCGGGGCCCCCAACCCGAGCACTCTTGCCAATTACCCTCTCCGCAAGCATAAATACGCCGAAGTACTCTCGAGTCTCAGAACTGTGATGATTGAGAAAATGGTGCGGCCGGAAGAAGTGCTGATTGTTGAGAACGATGAAGGCGAGATTGTCCGTGAATTTGTTAAAGAAAGTGACACGATCCAGCTTTATAAGACCACAAGAGAATGTTTGGTATATCTTACGCATCTTGATGTTATCGATACGGAAAATATCATGGCAGACAAATTGGCCAAACAGGTGGATGGGTCTGAATGGTCTTGGGCCAACTGCAACACCTTGTGTTGGGCCATTGGGTCAATATCTGGAGCAATGAATGAAGAAACAGAAAAGAGGTTCCTTGTTACTGTTATCAAAGATCTCCTTGGCCTGACGGAAATGAAACGCGGAAAGGACAACAAGGCAGTTGTGGCAAGTAACATCATGTACATTGTCGGACAATATCCCAGATTCTTGAAAGCACACTGGAAATTCTTGAAGACGGTGGTCAACAAGCTTTTCGAATTCATGCATGAAACTCACGAAGGTATGTTACATATTAACCAAGCGCGCCTGTTTGTGTTTCAATTTGCTAATGGAACTTGGGATAAAAAAAAAGGCGTCCAAGATATGGCTTGTGATACTTTCATTAAAATTGCCAACAAATGCAAACGGCATTTTGTTGTCCACCAACCTGGTGAGACAGAGCCTTTTATCGATGAAATCATTGGGTCAATGAGCAAAATCACATGTGATTTGACGCCCCAGCAAATTCACACATTCTATGAAGCCTGTGGTTATATGATTTCAGCTCAGGGCCAGAAGTCCATACAGGACCGATTGATCGAGAATTTGATGGCGTTGCCGAACTCCGCGTGGGATAACATCATAAGCCGGGCGAATCAAGACCCCACATTTTTGCAAGATGGGGAGACGATCAAAATCGTAGGGAACATTATGAAAACGAACGTCGCTGCATGTACCTCAATTGGGAGCTACTTCTACTCCCAGATCGGCCGCATTTATCACGACATGTTGAACATGTACCGGGCATCGAGTCAACTAATTAATGAGGCGGTTGCGAGAGATGGCAAGTGGTAGTTGTCTGTATTGATTGATGTTTCGCTAACGTACGACAGGAAGCATTGCAACGAAGACTCCTAAAGTCCGAGGTCTTAGGACTATCAAAAAGGAGATCCTCAAGCTTATCGACATCTATGTTGAGAAGGCAGATGACCTGGAAATGGTGAATACCAACATGGTGCCACCCCTTTTAGAAGCAGTCCTTGTAGACTATAACCGGAACGTCCCAGATGCTCGGGAAGCAGAAGTTTTGAACGTTATGACGACAATCATTCATAAACTTCATGTGCGTAAATATTCTTCCTACATTTTAAACCATCGCTGCTAACATGTCGCAGAATCTTATGGAAGACAAAGTTCCGATTATCATGGAGAGCGTCTTTGAATGCACTCTGGAGATGATCAATAAAGATTTCCACGAGTATCCGGAGCATCGTGTCAGCTTCTTCAAGCTCCTCCAAGCCATCAATCTCTATTGTTTCCCAGCACTTCTTAAACTGGACGCGAGTCAATTCAAATTCGTGATTGATTCTTGCATGTGGGCCAGCAAGCATGATAACCGAGAAGTTGAAAATACCGGTCTTGCCATGTGCCTTGAACTAATGAATAACATGGCTGAGACTGATCCACAAACGTCAAGCATTTTCTTCCGGCAATTTTATATTCCCATCTTGCAAGACGTTTTCTTTGTTCTCACCGATACAGATCACAAAGCCGGTATGTGAAAAGAAATATTGGTTACAGGAATCTAGGCTCACGCGGATTGATAGGTTTCAAGTCCCAAGCGATGCTCCTTTCGCGTATGTTCTACTTCGTCACGACCAATAAAATACAACAACCAATCTATTCCCCTGAACAAGCACCTGTCGGAACATCAAACAGGGAGTTTTTACAGGAATATGTGGCAAATCTGCTGCAGAGTGCTTTTAAAAACCTTCAGGAGTAAGTTGAACATGTCGCGCTGCAGCCGCCGAATCTGACATTTATTGTATCTAGGGTGCAAATAAAGCAGTTTGTCCACGGTCTTTTTACACTGAACGATGACTTTGCTAAATTCAAAACCCATTTAAGAGATTTCCTGATTTCGCTGAAGGAGTTTTCTGGGGATAATACTGAATTGTACGCCGAAGAAAGAGAGCAAGCCCTAAGAGAAGCAAAGGCTGCTGAGAGAGATCGTGCAATGAAAGTGGGTGGTCTTTTGAAACCAGCAGAAATGGATCAAGAGGATGAGCTATGACTCGACAAGGAATTGCGGACAGAATTTGCAAAGTCTGCCAATCATCGCTCGCACCATTCGCCGAGAGCGCATTCAAAGAGTCCTATCTTTGACGGCTGGGAATTGTATGGTTTTTGAGTCCCGACTATAACATGGGAACAGATCAAACCCGGTCCTGCGTCAATTATTTGTGGACGCTGTGAGCTACATGCACCGATCGAGAGACCAGCAAGGAAGGATTTAATGGTATGCTTACGCGGTAACCCATTATTTGGCAGACTGTGGAGGGGGGAAATGGGAGACATGTGTTAAAATTTGAACAGTGTATCAATATTATCCGCCTCCACTGTTGGGTGTATCTACATTGACTGCTGTTTCGACGTTGCTGACGCAGCTAAACACTTTCTGATCCTGGAAGCTGTATTCTGTAGAATTCACGTCTCTGGAATATCAGTTAATTGGTTTAAGACTTAGCCGGGCTGAAATGAGCCAAAGCCGTCGTCACCTACCTCTAAAACGCGCTATGGCAATTTCACGGGAGCTCAGCTCGTAATAATAAATCCTCCAGAGTCTGGACCCAAATGCAAAAAGATGCAGCTGGCTCAGCATGAAAAACAGAGTCGAGATTTGTGCCTATAATTAGCAAATGCGCCCAATTTACATATTTAAGGTTGGCGATCACGAGGACGGCTCAGAAGGAAACCATCCATTTTGATAACGGAATTCATGTGAAAATCTTCCTTTACTTCACCCCGCATTTTGAGGTATAGATAGCTCTACCAGATCGTTTTGCATAGTGGGGAATTATAGTTACTCTCCTCAGATCCTTTTACTTTGACACCGTCTCTGAACTTCTTTGGTGATGGCGTGCCAAAGTGGGCTTTTTCTGCAAATCGAGATAATTACTTGTCCTCTGATGGCTAAGATGAAGCAAACTAGGCGACAGAAGTGCCTATATATAGACCTCCATCCGGTCGTCTCGCAAGCCAATTCTCTTGGTAATTGCCAAACTGGTCCCAAAAAATATCCCGCCAAACCTTCTAGCCAACTATACGGGGAAAATGCCATCCGCAGGGGCGTATATCCTTGTGAATAGGCCAGTCCTCATGCTGCAGGATTGCATCCAATGCCGTGGAGTAGGGAAATCACTTTAACCTAATATCTCGGCTCCAACGAGCTCTATCAGGGATAAAGGCCCGGAATATGCAGCGGGAGCCCTGTGATTATCTCCCAAGTTTAGACTTGCTTGGGTCTCTACGCGATATTTGGAATAGCCGCCGGGGCCTGCATTAACACTCGAGCCCCGTCAAACCTGGTGCGGAAAATTCTCTGCAGTCCACAGTCTTTCCATTGTGACCTTGGTGCGCCCCAGAAAGCACACATTGAAAGGACAACAACACGGCCGTCTTTGTTCGTCCCGGTTGTCTCTCTTGAAACAAAGGAGAGCAATATGGTGATTGACTACAACTTTCCATCCTGCTGGGAGCCTGACACTGTTTCTCGACATAAATGAGTGTTTCCAATGATTTCCCACTCAATCGTCCCCACTCACTGAAAAGTTCCACTGAATTGTTGATCTGTCAAACTGAATCCCATGTTTACAGAGTAAATCTGGGCTTCCATTCCCACCCTCCTCTTTGCCAATTGACCTCGCATAACTTCCAATATATGTGGCCAAGCTCAGCCCGTTCCTGTTAATGAGAATACGAACACGGGTGATGGGACAATAGTTCCATTGGTCCCTTCATCTTTTGCTCCATGAAGTGTGTTCACTTTTGGAGCCTGAAGAACTGCTCAGCTCCTGTCAAACTAAGACTATATGAGCAGTTTGACCTTTTACTTTTATTGGATGAAGCACATTGCATTTTATTGTCAAAGAAGTTTCCCCTCAAGGATATCAAAAAATTTCCTGTGGGACTGATGGCGCCACCAAAAGTCGGGTCCGTATCCAGTGGATCAGGTTACACATTTAGAACTCGCTTCCTCGAATATCAGTGTCGCCCTTGTATTCTGGATGATGGAAGTCGTGTCCAGGCCAACAGAGCTTGGTGTTAATCATCTATAAATTGGGACTTCTGTCTCCCCGGTTGACAGAAATTATCATCCTCCAAACCGCCACTCCCCGAATTTCAAAGTTGGTCAAAATTTTCGAGCGTCTCGGTCGCAAAAGTCCTCTCCATTCAGAAGTGCTCAAGGGTTTGTGCATCTGAATTCAGAACTAGGATTTTTGAACATTGGTTTCTAACTAAGAAAATAGAAACATGAAGATCACTGCTGCCGCTTTTCTTTCCTGCCTTGCCCTCTCCTCGGCATGGAACTTAGATCTTTACACCACCGACAAGCGTCATGTGGGAACGCACGGTACCAGGGATTCCGGCTGCAAGAATATCGAGTTTCACCCTGCTCTCAAAGTGAACCGAGCAAATTTCCGCCCCAAAACCGATAACTGGCCTGATCCAAAGACTTTCGAGCTCTACATCGAAAAGAACTGCAAGAAGCTAAGCTACCGCAACGGCAAAGGCGACCACAAATTGAGTGCTAGAACAATTCGAAGCTACAAGGTCTACTAAGGACGTTAGGACAGTTGCATGATCTTTGAGTGGGCAATAGGATAGTTGTTGTATATACAGTACATACATATGTACATACATACTAGCAGCTGAAAGCCTTGTCCTCCTTTTCAAATTCAAACCAAAGTGAACAAATATTCAATATCTTAAATTTCTCTAATCCTTTTCAAAATGCTAGCTGGAATCCTCACA
>LJPH01004371.1:0-36705 GCA_001430925.1 Byssoonygena ceratinophila
AGCAGTATCAGCAGTATCAGCAGCACCAGCAGTATCAGCGGCCCCAGCAGTATCAGTATCCCGCTTATAGCTACTTACCCCCGTTGCCTCATCATCGCCGGTACCCTGTGCCTTTGGCTAACACTCAATACCGACAACCTATGCGAGACTCCGAACCCTATCCGGTGCCAATCTACCCGCAATACAGACAACAGAGTCGCGATCCAGGGAATGTTCTGCAGTATCCGCCAGCGTACACCC
Organism: Byssoonygena ceratinophila; assembly: GCA_001430925.1. Taxonomy (NCBI): domain Eukaryota; kingdom Fungi; phylum Ascomycota; class Eurotiomycetes; order Onygenales; family Onygenaceae; genus Byssoonygena; species Byssoonygena ceratinophila. Next base: position 241 of record LJPH01004371.1, read on the forward strand.
CAATGTCACCCGAGTATCCACGCCCTCAAAGGTCTGGATATCAGACACAGCATCCTTCAGGACCACGTCCAGTGGGTTACGAGCGTGAGCAGTACCCCGTCACCGAGAATGGAAGAATTTGGGACTGGTTGGACTGTATCCAACCCGGAAAACCTGAGTATGTAACCTTTGAGGTTTTCTTGAACGAGTGGCTCAACGGCGGCCCGCTAATCTGAGGTTACAGATGAATTTTTCGTAAACCAGCTCTTCATGACATATGTCATGGCTCGGGACGGCAAAGAGTGCAACTGGCAAAAAAAGGCAGGACATGGCAGCAAAATACAAGTATCCACAGTCTGAATACTGATTTCACGGTCTGCTATGATAATGGGAGGGTTTTTGAGGTTAAAGACACGGATTTGCTCTGAGGATTTACGGCGACGTTGAGGTTGGATGTCGTCGTGGTTGGGTTGATATGCGCTAGGATAGTTTCGGTTTAGATTGAAATGGTCCGCCCACATGGAAAAAGTGACCCCAAGCAGCTCAACAGCTTCAACTCGGGCATAGAAACTTCAACTCCATGCTTTCATAGTCAATTTCTGGCATCGAAATCAATTACTGATTTGCATCTACTTCCTCTTTATTCTGTGCGCGTCTTTTATCTTTTTTTCTTCACCTAAAATCGCAATCATCTCTCTGAGTGAGAGTATCACCCCGCCAAAATGCAGGCTCCGGTAGTGGTGATGAGTACGGCGAACCTCTCCTACAATAACTTCAGCGTGAGCTTACTGATGCTTCTTTAGATACCCAAAATGGGGACAGACAAGTTGGCAGGAAGGCTCAATTATCCAACATCACAGCAGCCAAAACGTAAGCACGGTTTAGGATCAGCATCGAATATACCATTCAAGCTAACAAACTACAGCGTCGCAGATATTATTCGGTCATGTCTTGGACCAAAGGCCATGCTTAAGATGTTGCTAGATCCCATGGGTGGCATTGTTCTCACAAACGACGGGCACGCAATCCTCAGGGAAATCGAAGTTGCCCACCCCGCTGCCAAAAGCATGATCGAGTTGAGCCGAACACAAGATGAGGAAGTTGGCGATGGAACCACCACTGTTATAATTCTAGGTATAGCTTTGGGATGAGACCTTTTGACTAGTTGTACAGTGCTGACGTATTCATTAGCGGGTGAAATTCTGGCCTTTGCTCTTCCCCAACTCGAACGAAATATCCATCCCGTTGTCATCATCTCCGCCTTCAAGCGAGCCCTCAACGATGCCCTTGCTATAGTGGAGCAAATCTCTATACCTGTCGACATTGACGATGATAAGGCAATGTACAGCCTAATACAATCGTCAATTGGCACGAAGTTCGTTTCCCGGTGGTCTGAGCTTATGTGCAGCTTAGCACTAAAAGCCGTGCGTACCGTTTCTCTCGATGCCGGTGGTGGAAAAAGAGAGGTGGATATCAAACGATATGCTCGTATCGAAAAGGTCCCAGGTGGTCAGATTGAAGACAGTGAGGTCATTGACGGGGTTATGATCAATAAGGATATCACTCACCCAAAGATGAGGCGAAGAATAGAAAATCCGAGAATTATCCTTCTCGATTGCCCCTTGGAATACAAAAAGGGAGAATCCCAAACGAATATTGAGATATCCAAGGAAGAAGATTGGAATAAGATTTTGCAAATTGAGGAAGAGCAGATAAAGCACATATGCGATGCAATTTTGGCCTTGAAGCCTGACCTTGTTATCACTGAAAAGGGCGTATCTGGTGTGTTATTGTCTTTCCTAACCATAAAGAAAAACTACCATACTGACATCCTTTCAGATTTGGCTCAACATTTCTTGGTTAAACATAATGTCACCGCCTTGCGCCGAGTCCGAAAGACAGATAATAACCGCATTGCTCGTGCCACGGGTGCTACGATTGTTAATCGTGTCGATGATTTGCAAGAGTCGGATGTGGGAACCCAGTGCGGCCTTTTTGAAATTGAGAAAATTGGTGATGAGTACTTCACATTCATGCGAGAGTGCAAGAACCCGAAAGCTTGCACGATCTTGCTCAGAGGCCCATCAAAGGATATTCTCAATGAAATTGACCGCAATTTGCAAGATGCAATGTCCGTTGCCCGAAACGTTATTTTCCACCCTCGCCTGTCACCGGGTGGGGGTGCCACTGAAATGGCGGTCTCTGTGAGACTGGGCCAATTGGCAAAGTCTGTTGAGGGTGTTCAACAATGGCCCTACAAAGCTGTTGCTGACGCAATGGAAGTAATTCCAAGAACACTGATTCAAAACGCAGGCCAAAACCCTATTCGAATCTTGACTGGTCTGAGGGCCAAGCACGTCGAAGGACATAGCAGCTATGGCATCGACGGAGACACTGGAGCCATTGTTGACATGAAAGAATACGGCGTTTGGGAACCAGAGGCAGTTAAACAACAGAGCATCAAGACTGCGGTTGAGGTAAGATAACATTCCCTGGTTGTAACCGTTGAGGTTAAGCTAATCATCATTCTTCGCTAGTCTGCATGCTTATTGCTCCGTGTTGACGATATCTGCAGCGCCAAATCGTTGAAGCAAGCTGCCAACATCGGCGGCGGCGGCGAGGAGTAGTAACCATTCGCTCTTCCATGCTTAAAATAAAATAAAATAGCATAGACTAAGCGTAATTTCAATGAAATAAACACAATGCAGTCGTGGGTATCTTAATCAATACATCATTCTCATATTTTACACTTGTAGTTTGTTCTTCCACAGCTATCCTTCCAAACGGAAATCTAGTCTTCGTCGTGAATAATGACGCCTGGTATTTCAACATGACTGCTGCCAGGCCCAGATCGAGCAAGGGCCTCTCTATTCTCGCCCAGCGATGGCCCATTCGAGACATCGGCGCCATCTCGCTCCCCCTTTTCAGCACCAGAATCCCCAGAGCCTCCTGCACCTTTCTTGGTTTTGGCCGCTTTCCGCTTCTCTCTTCTTTTCCGATTCTTCTCCGTTTTCTCTTCATCCTTCCGCTTCAATTCTTCCTTCTTTATCTCAAACTCCTCATTGGCCTTTTCCCGCTTCAAATCGTCGTCCATCAGCTTTACGCGCTCGTACTCGCGTCTCCGACTCGCCTTATAAACATGGAATTCGCCCGAGCCCGCACCTGCCGACGAGCCTTGCACATTGGCGACGATTTCCGGAGGCGGGGCAAGAGAGCCGGAGGTGCGCGGTTTAGAGGTAGGCGGGATACGGATTTCTTTGCTGGGGTCTTTGAAGAGGGTGTCGAGCTGTTTAGCTTGCTCGGAGATGGGAGTGAGCGCGCGACGCTTCAAGGGCCGTTTGCTGCGTGGATCTTGACTGGTGGGAATGGATTCCGGGATCGGCTCAGACATGGTTGGATCACTATGTATGTAACTTGAGGATGACGGGATGTCTTTTCCACACGACGGAGCGTCCTTATCTCAATCTAGGGCGCTGATTAGGCGAGGTTTCACTCAGGAATGGAGGATATGAGATTGCATTTAGCTGGTTCTTAGCAGCAGCAGAGGAAACACACTAGGAGAGGTAGCTTTCCGCCAGGATGCTAATTGTTCTTTGCTTCAGTAAAGATCGTGATTCGCGATGATGGACCGGGCGCGGCCGATCTGGCTCAGCCACGTGACTTTAGGCTTTTCCCCCGGAGTAAAGATGCTCCGTGCCGGTGATTTGAGCCGCACCCCTGCCCTTTGTCGTCTCTGCTGTTGCTTGAGGGCTTGGAGATAAAAAAGTCCATATCTCACTTCATCTTTCTCCGCAAAAGCCCGGTAGCTGGCCATTATGATCCGCCGGGCTTCTTGGTGCTTGATGCAGAGTTGAGCACCTTTCTGGCAATCAACTCGCCCACGTGGGTGTCTTTCTAAGTGATCTACAGAGTCCAGTTCTTTTTCACGCCCTGAGCAGGGTTTCTTTCTGGTAGAAGGACATTTAACTGATCTGTCCGGCTTTGCTAAAATCCAGGCTTTTGAATTTCCTTGTTCTGCTTTTCTAGAACTCCTATCTGTGACACAAATAGGCTTTCACTGCACTTCGATTCCTCATTATGCATCTCGGGTTTTTGAAGGCCTTCCTGGGAAGTCCTACAAGCGCCTTTTGTGGATTCTGTGTAGGCCAGCAACAAGTACAATCTTGCTTTACATATGGACCCTCCGCCACATGCCGTTCTACTTGCATGCCATTCGCTCTAGCCACGAGTTGCTGGCTGGGACTATGAAGTCACAAAAGCTCCAATGTGGGTTGCAATTGATTTGTATAGGGAAATGAGCACTTAATGCCGAGTATATCGCGGACATGCCTGCACGAGACATTCATATTTACCCTGGAAGAGATATATAAATCCCAGCGGCCCAGTGTTGCTTATTTTTCTGCACAGGATTTTCCTGCACAACATAGCTTGATCATTTCCATTGGCAGCGTGGACAATGCGACACTCGCTTCATTTGCTGGCCTTGTTCTCGGTCACTGCATCTGCATCTTATGCAGGAAATCTAAACTACCGCAGTCCTTCGCACAACCACCCTGCTCTCGGAGTTTCTGTTCATAAGATTGCAAAGAGATCTGACCCTGCGGCTGGCTTCAGTCCCGCCGATCTTAACTTCACTCATGGTGTTGCATCTGGCGATCCTTACTCTACCTCTGTCATTCTGTGGACGCGCTGCTCTCCGGCCTTTGACGATGTGAACGATAATAGCACAGTCTCTGGATTAGTGCCACTATACAACCCCGTTCCTATCTACAAGGATACAGATGAGCACAGACCTATATCAAATGCACCCGTGTGCCTTCAATTCAGGGTTGCTACTGACAATCAGATGAAGCATGTGGTGGATAAGGGAACAGTGTTTACTAGCTCTGACATTGATTATACGGTTAAGGCGAGTACAGTTTTCACTTGTGACCACGATGTATGCTAATTTAGGCTAAGCAGGTTGAGGCAACTGGCTTGAAACCTTTCTCCACGTATTACTACCAGTTTGCCGTCTGCGGATCTAATAAGAAAAGCCCTATCGGGCGCACAAAAACTGCTCCAAAACCGTCCGATATGGTTAGTCGTATCAATTTGGCGGTGTTTTCCTGTAGCAATTATCGTACGATTTATGCCCCTTTATCTTCCTTCGCACATAACTAATGAAGTTTACAGCATTCGGGTTTTTCAACGCATATGGTAACCCCGTGCGGAAGGATTCTGTAGATTACGTTCTCCATCTGGGGTAAAGGACTGATCTACAATCTTAAAACTGGAAAACCACAACTCACTGACTTCCACTGCAGCGATTACATTTACGAATATGCCGACGGCCAATAGTGAGTTCAACTGCAAGTCACACTGACAATAAAATTGCTAAGCCCAGGTATAGCGGTTCCGGAAAGGACATTGGGCGGGTAGCTTTGCCGGACCGTACCATATATACTCTTTACGATTATCGCAAGCGGATTGCTACCTATAGGACCGACCTTGATTTGCAAGCCAGCCACCAGAATTTTGCGTGGATACCAGTATGGGATGACCACGGTATACGATCCTTTCCTAGAATTGTTTCACCGTCTCTAACCTCGAATAGAAGTTGCAGATAACGCATATCGCGATGGTTCATCGGAGCTGAATAATACAGAGGCATCTTTTATCGCCGATGGCGGCGTGTCTGTGGATCAACGAAAGATGAATGCAGTTCGTGCGTACTTTGAATGGATGCCAATCAGGTGAGCTGCGTGAATATCAAACTAACAGGGGACGTTCGCTAAGTTTTGTTCAAAGACAGGTTGATATGGATGATAATCTTCGGATCTGGAGGAATTTCCAGCTTGGCTCGCTCGTCGATGTTATTATGCTTGATACCAGGAATTATGACCGATCGATAACGGATCTGTACTGGAACAAGAATTACGTGAAGCAATTGGCGAACGAAGCCAGCCACAGCTTAATGGGATCCCGTCAAGAGAACTGGTTCTACCGCAATCTAGTGAAATCTGCTAAGCGGGGCGCTAAATGGCGCGTTATTGGAAGTCAAATAGGTAACATAACTTCCTCCATCTACTTTTTGATTGTTAGTTGGCTGACGAAAACGCAAAGTATTCTCACACATTGATGAATCTGCTGCATTCGGGAAGGATCGTGCATTCAATCTGGATGCCTGGGCCGGCTATCAAGCCAATCGAAACCGGACCTTCAAGACTCTCTACGACAACAAAATCAACAACAACATTTTAATCGCGGGAGACTCTCACGCGAATTGGGTGAGCGACCTGGTCTGGCTGGACCATGAGAAGTATGACCCGGCAACCGGAGCTGGTTCGATAGGCGTCGAATTTGGCGGAAGCGCAGTGACGTCTCCATCCCCGGCGGGGCAAAAAATCACCATCGAGGACTCTATCAACGCTTCGAAAGCGCTTGTGACGTCCAACCGGGAGCTTCAGTGGTCAGAATTGTATTATCGCGGGTATTTTGAACTTCATATCACTCCGAAGGAGGTTGAGGCTCGCTTTTTCGGAATTCCCAAGCTAAGGGTCCGTAACCCTGGAGAGATTTCCCTGGCCAACTTCACAGTTAGAAGCGGTGCAAACCGTCTGGATCGTGATTCTGTGGGAGTTCCTGCAGGAGGCATTGTGGAGAGTGGTTGGCTTAAAGGCGGGAAAGTAGTCCAGACAAACAGTACAAATAGTACCGATACTGGGCGGTGGTATATCAGCAGTTAGCTCGGTGAGACTGTGAGTGTCCTCGACATTCATTTTGAATAACGATGAAGGCGAGGATCCGGATGCGAATTTGGCGATTTCTCTCCACAAGGTTTAGCAGAACATCACATCTGCTTAAAAAATAGCAAAAAATAAAACAGAAGCGGATTCAAGCATAAGAAATCAACGACTTCTCCCAGTATATGGCTATAATTCTAACAGTAAATAGTAAAAGACAGTGAAGCTGGCGCATGTCGTAGATGGCTGGGAGCGATGGTTGGTTAAGTTAGCGCCCGGCGTTGCTGCGGTTGATTGTTGACTTTTGCAGAAACCATCTGGCAAAGCTCGACACCCCAGCCCCCTCTCCAACCATCGCTTCTTCCCCCTCTTGCTTCTCATATAACTCTTATATTGGCACGGAGTATACTGCTCATAGTTGACGAGTCAATCTATCTATTGATCTCGTTGTTTCCATCTAAAGTTCTCAACAGCTTCGGTGGCGCTGTGAAGTGATGCCGACATATCGCGTTGGTAAGGAATTCCAGCTCATTGCCTCTCTTTGGCTTTTCTCCTTTTTCTTATATCTCAGTGGGTGAATATAATGTATGCAATGGCTATCAGCACTTGATATGCACATTTGCACCTGTGCTGCTGGCTGCTGGACTCGGGCATTCTGTCTCAAATCCCAAGGCCGCAGACTCCCCCATTTGCGTTGGCGCTCGTGATACTCATGTTCGATTATCTGTCTAATTGATTTGCCCATACAGAGGAAGCCAGCACTGGCCGCGCTGGCTGCAAGAACAAGGAATGTTTAGATAAGAAAGAGAAGATTCTCAAGGGCGAATTACGACTAGGCTCATGGATTGACACTGAGAATTTCCAGAGCTGGTCCTGGAAACACTGGTATTACATGCCACTAGTTCTTTTATTTGGCATCTACTCCCCAGTTTTGGGTGATGTGCGTTGCTTCTCTGTTATTCTGACATGGGAACTACAGGGGCTGTGTGACTCCCAAACAAGTTGCAAGTCTGCAGGAGATTGTTGGCGAAGACATGGACTTTTCACTTCTAGATGGGTTTGATGAACTTTCTGCCGAGAATCAAGACAAGATCCGTGAAGCGGCTAAGCAGGGCCATGTCGATGACGCTGACTGGAGAGGCGTAAGTGGAAGAGTCTTAAATTATGCCTGTTAAGATGATTTGTTATTTGTTTCTTTGATTCCCTAATCATGTGTGATGCAGGACATGGAAGTGAACCGTCCGGGAAAGACTGGATTCCGCGTTCGGGCATCGAAGAAGAAGGGAGGCGACGATGCAGATGTCAGTATTCCGCGACTATTTGCTTCCATGGGGTTTAGGCTCACATCGAGATATAGGATGATAAGGCAGAGGAGGATACTCCTAAGAAACCTAAGCGCGCGCGAGGCAAGAAGAAGAATGCGGAATCCGACGCAGAGCAAGAGGAGGAGCCGGCGCCTAAAAAGGCCAAGCGTGCGGCCCCAAGGAAGAAGAAGGCTGCTGAAGTAGAATCCGAGAAAGAAGAAGCAGGATCCGACGCAGAAAGCGAGCCAGCGGAGGAACCCAAGCCTCGCCGCAAATCAGCTGGCAGACCGAAGAAATCCGAGGCAGAGCCCAAAGCTGCTGCTGCTGCGCCGAAACGTTCGCGGAAGACCGCCGAGAAAGCTGAGCCAAAGTCGACTCGGGTGACCCGTTCGAAATCCAAAGCCGGCTGAGTGTAGAGGTGCAGTCATCTTCACCCGTCACCAGACCTGATTCTGGCCAAACTCAGAGGGGAGGAATTGTACAAGTTTCTTACTGTTGAGTGTCTTACGGAGAGTGTTTGTGCTGTAGCAGATTCTCTAATATTTGTGTGAAATATCGGGCTCGAGGCGAAGTTATCATTGTCAGTCTTCTTTATACAACGTGCGCGTTGACCAAGACCATCATCGCAACATCAGTTAACCTCTGGACTGAGCCAAACCGTGTAGGGTAATCCCAATGCTTATTTTGTCGGACTGGGCGAAACTTCAATCTTTAGATCGTATCTCCTCAACCTTGCAATTAAAAGATCGAACCGCGGCCTGCACGTTGAACAGGGCCTCGACTGAAGGTTGAGCTCCCGATTGTTGCTGGGGCAACATTGCATTTCCTGGGGTGCAAAGCAACACCACGTCTACTCAACACCAACCAAACGCGAAGACTTGCCAATTGTTCTGCGCTGATACGTCTTTATGCATCTATGATCCAGGCTGTGATAGGACTCAAGCCAGAGCAGCATAAAACCCTTTGAATCGAAGCCTGTCCGGAATGGAATCCTCGCAAACTCCCTCGCCGGGACAAACGTCGCTCTTTCAAGTCTACCTTCGTTTACGACCACCTATTACCCAGAACGCTGATTCGCACAGCAAGAAGTCGGACTATCTGATAGTTGAGGCGCCAGAAGTGTCTGGGAGCGGCGATGGAGCGAAGCTGTGGTCTAAGCATATCACAGTTCAACCCCCGAATGAATCCAGGAAACGAGCTGTTGAAAAGTTTGCTTTTACAAAAGTCTTTGAGGAGCACGCCACACAGCTAGAAGTATTTGAGGAGGCTGGCATGATATCGTTGATAAAAGGTGTTTTGGATGAAGGTCGAGATGGACTGGTCGCGACACTGGGAGTCAGTGGGAGCGGGAAGGTCTGAAGCTTTCACGTCCTCGATTGAGAGATAGATTGTCCGGAATATTTTCAACAGAGGCTGACTAGACCACCGTTTACTCTAGTCCCATACGATTCTCGGGTCGAAGTCGCAGCGTGGAATAACCCAAATGTCCCTAGACGTCCTTTTCCAGTCCCTTTCTACGTCTATCCAGAGTCCGGACAACAATCCGTTGTTGATGCAGTCCCTAGCAGCTTCAGATCCCTCCGAGGCGCAGCTCTATCCCGCGAAATTGTTTATCGAAAGTGTCTACGGAGATCCGTATGGGGATCGCGGACGTAGTTCCAGAGCCCAAACACCCAATGTTTCATCGAGAGCTCAGACGCCATTGGTATGCAGTCCATTTCAGTTCCTGTCCCCAAGACCGCCCAAAACACAGAGCCCGTCTGTTGGTCTCTATTCTTCAGTTCCCAGGCCGATTATCGGATACCCCAGCCCGGAGAGAGGTTCTTGCGCTTCCACAGTCCGGCTTCTGAATTCTACAGATCCCGATGTGCGCCATGCGTCTATATGGCCGGCGCCTAAGAAACTTACTCTCCCTTCCCAACTGCCCTTCTGGAGAACGCATAGAATCAAAAGAAGTGAAACTAAAATTCAGTCTCCTCTTAAGGAAACCCCGGTTATAGCCACGTTCCCTCGCCGTCACCCGCCTCCCAGACCAAGCGTGTTCCCTCAGACGCCCGACGTTAGTGACTTTGCTATACATACCTCCGACGACGATGAATATGCTGTATTAGTATCCATGTACGAAGTATACAACGACCGAATTTTCGATCTACTTTCTCCGAGTAATGGGCCATCGGCGCGGCAACCAAATAACAACCAAAAAGACCAACGCCGTCCCCTAATATTTAAATCAACTGAAGCTTCAACAGACAGAAAGGTCGTTGCTGGTTTACGGAAGATTGTATGTAGCTCTTGTGAGGAAGCACTGACAGTTTTAGAGACTGGTTTATATGAGCGAAAAGTCACTGGAACGGGAAGCAACACCGCCAGCTCGAGAAGCCATGGGTTTTTTTGTGTTGAAGTCAAGAAGAAAATACAGGACGGAAGGTTTGGAGACGAATGGTGGATTGGAAATACACTGACCATCGCCGATCTTGCTGGTACCTCTTAATTCTTCTGTGGCGACGAAAAAGGTGTTAACTTTGCCAAACAGGTTCCGAGCGCGCCAGGAATGCAAAGACAGCTGGCGCGACACTTGCAGAGGGTGGTAAAATCAATGAAAGTTTGATGTATCTCGGCCAATGCTTGCAAATGCAGACGAACTTGCAAGCTGGCACCAAGGTACCGGGGCCCGTCAAGGAGGCTTGATCGAGATATATGCTAATATCTGGGGAAAAACTAGGCTCTTGTCCCCTTCAGGCAATGCAAGCTTACAGAGTTGCTATTCTCAAATTCTTTCCCCATTTCAAATCATACGTCAAACATACCCCATCGACATCCTCAGAAGGCAATCATGATAGTGACTGCGGATCCATTGGGCGATTTCAATGCAACTTCTCAGATTCTGCGATACTCTGCCTTGGCCAGAGAAGTTACTGTTCCTAGAATCCCGTCCGTCACAAGCACAATCCTAGCTACTCCGATGAGACATGTACAGGGCAGCAAATCAGCGTTCCTTTCCGCTTCAGCAGAAGAATTAGAGCGAGCAGCCCTGGAAATTGCCAAGTTAAGCGATGACTACGATGCTCTAGAGCTGAGGCTGGCAGAAGAAGAGATGGCCCGGGAAGAAGCTGAGATCAGATGGAAAGCCGCAGAGGAGAAGTGCCTGCTTCTCGATCAAGAAATAAGAGAAGAATGTTTTGCTGAAATGGAAGAGCGAATCGAGGAAGAAAGAAGGAGATGGCAGCAGGCTTGGGATGAGCAAATACGTCGTCACGAGGATCATCTTGACAAGAAGTTGGATCTTCTTTCGCGAGGCGTGGAGAGTATGTCTTTCGGTTCTCTAGAAAACCCCTTCCTCGGCCCCTTAAAATTATAACGAGAAACTAATGATCAATCAAGTCCACGAAGACCCCGAACCATCCGCCGAAGAGCGTGTTGAAGACCTTGAACGAGAAAACGACGTGCTTCGAGGTAAAATTGCCGCCCTAGAACGCGAAGTACTTGGCCATTCACCAACCAAGAAAGCGGGCACCAAATCGAAGAAGAACACCATCCCTGGCCGCTACGACTCGTTAGACTACAGCTTCGTCAACACGGAAAGTGACACGGAGAATAGCTCATTAGGTGTTGCCAAAAAATTGGGGAGACTTCGGCTAGGCGAGAATTTCTCATCCAGCCCCCTTGGTCAAAGGGGAAGGAGATAATAAATTTAACTGCAGTGAATCCGCGCCTATGCGGACACCATCTGGTAACTGCACTTGTTTGGAGTTCTTTTATGTGGACTTGTATGTATGTATGTACCTTTACTACACCTTTTAAAGAGGCGCATGATATCCCCAAAGAGGTTTACGGATTTGTTGTTTGTATTTTTGATAGAATAAATAATTTATAATTTGATATTCTAGGTCAGACATCCGTCTGGCTTTCTCTAGATCAAGAATATGATATGCGACTAGTATAAATGTTTGATTAAATATAATACAACATTGAAAAGCAAATTAAATCGAATGCTCAACTCCATACTCAGCCTGGCTATACGTGCCAATGCTTTGGCTCCTTCCTGTATAATATACACCCCAAGTTCCGTACCGAGATATCGCACTGATATCAAAACGACTCAAACATCGGATTCTCCGTGCTATAAGTTGAAGTGACAACTTGAATGTAGGTCAAATTCCTTCCATGTCCACATCCGAATGATTGGATTTTTGGGTTTCATCGGCGTGTTCGGATTTATCATCTTCCTCGGATTTATGGTCCTGTAGTGAGATGGTTCGAGCCGATTCTTCGTCGGCATTATCACCTTCGTCGTCGACATCCACGTCAGCATCATCGTGGCCGTCATCGTTGCCATTTTCATCGCCATCTTGGTCGACTTCTTCTTCGCCATCTTCATCACCGTCTTCCTCGCCATCTCCGTCACCATCTTGCTCGCCATCTCCGTCACCATTTTGCTCGCCATCTCCGTCACCCTCTTCACCACCATCCCCGTCTCCATCTTCATCGCCGTCTTCGTCACCATCTTCGCCAAGGTCCTCAATCATATCCACATCTCCAGCCATCTCTCTACCATCGTGGCTAATATTCGACGACAATTCAGACGTGGGATTTGGGGACGCTAATCGTTTCACCAGTAAATTAGGAAAGATAGACGGAGATGGTTTCGAAGGATCGGAAATTTTGGATCCGTCTAACTCGCTCAGCTCGCTTTCGTCATCGCCACTGCCATGAATGCTCTGAACAGCACTGCTAAAAACACCGGAGATTTCTGGTGCAGACACAACCTTCGTGGCCTCCTCTGGAGCTGGATTCAAGGCTTCTCCTTGGGTACCGTCTTTCGTAGTAGTTACTTCATCAGTTTCTTCAGTGGCTGGAGGCTTCGGCTCTTCATCAATCGGGCGGGTAGGTTTTGGGCGCGAAACAGCTGCCCTGGTTGCAATAACATCTGCTTTCCGCTGCACCTCCCTCCTTGTAACACCTTTGGTTCTAGTTTTGGGTCCTGGTGTTTTTTCTGGTGGCTTTTCTGAAGGTTTGTCAGATGCTGAAAGCAATGCGGCCTGACTCGCGTCGGCGGCATCACCGGAGAGAAGATGATCGACTTTCATTCGCTCGCGATTCTCTTCTTTGGCAATACCCTCTAAAACTTTGGGTACTATCTTCTCATAGAGAAGCGCATAAACATCTCCAACAAGGTCTTCGAACATGCCGGGCTTGATTAGTCCCGCATTGAGCTTTTTCAGATCGACAGCGTCTCTAACAAGGTCTATTATGACAGGATCAGCTCCATCAGTATGAGTCCAGGCATCCAGATGAACAGCATTAGCAACAAATTCTTCGTGACCTAGAGGTTTGAATATTGCCTCTTCATGAGCAGTGGGAACATGGCCCAAGCGACGAAAAAGCTGCAAATATTGGTCAGCGCATAAAGTCAACAATTAGTAACCTCAAGTGGAAGCAACATACTCTGATGTAAGTAGTGCATATGTCTTCCCAGAGTTTTGTATAATTGACATAGTCATTGGGCTTTCTCCGGGCGCGACGAAGTAAGAGATCTAGGCCCGGTCGATCATTGAGCTGGTCCATAATGTGTACGAAAAAGTACACATATCGAGATGTATACACAAAGTGCCTTCCTGGTCGTTCGTTCTCAGGCTTCCAGACTTGAAGCGTCATTGTTTTCGTAAATATGTGTTGAGAAAGCTCGTGTTTGGCAGCAGCAGCAGCTTCGTCGTCTTTTGTATCATCGTATACAACATGAGCAGCCTAGAAACCATGAATTGCTGCACTCAGAAATAAAGGAGGAAGAAACAGAGTTCTTACCCTCGCCACAATCCGATGATGCCAGTTAGATTTGTCGGCCGTGCGAAGATTTTTCAGAACATTCAGTATGAATGGTTTCCACGCATCCAGATCGTCAACCGGGGAAAGCTTTTTTGCCCACGGAGTAGAGATGAGCCTCTCACTCGCGTCGCGTGGCTACGGAAAGTTAGATATCCCAATCCGTAAGGAAAGTTGGTTGATCTCACCTTTAAATCGCCGCGTTTCACTAATTTATGGATCACTGATGCCAACTTGAAGTGGGGTTCAAGTATAGGGTCTGATCTGTTGTCTCTCTTCTTAGGCAACGATTCGATAGCGGCATCCAATGAATCAAGAATATTGTCGATTTCAATCCGCTTGTAGCGTTCTTTCAATGGGTCTTCAGAAGTGAACATCTTCCAAAGGCATTTGCTGTACATGTAATAATTTCTATCATGAATTTGTCAGTACCTGGATAGATTTACTTCCTAATATTTTATTCACTTACATCCAGTTCGTTGGCCTATCAATCATGGCTTTTCGGAACAGATAGCTGGCAAAATGCCACGCAGAGAAAAGCTTCATACCTTTGAATGGTTGTCCTGTATACATTCGCTGGCTCTTCTCATGGTTAAAGTGTCGCGTAAAATCATCCAAGCTAAACGCAATCATGGAAAATGGCTCTCTAGAAGAAGCATAGATGCGGAAGCCAAATTGCGTATACAGGTCCGATATAGTCTTTTTCGTTTCCGTGGACAATTCTGCTGTTCGAAGAGCCAGAGCTATTGCCATCGAGTATGAGTGTATAGCTCTCCTTTCTAACAATGCGAGATCCGCTCGATGATGATTCAGTTTTTCTGCAGACCAAGTGATGTCTTCCTCAAGCTTGGAATCATAAACTTGTCCCAGCCGGTACCAAGTTTCCCATCGCTCAACCCCATGCTCTAGCTCGCGACGGAAAAAGGTGGCAGCCAAATCTACATCATCTGTAGCCGTTGGGCCGAGACGCTTTTGCGTTTTGAACTTTGTAAATGCTGCAAAACCAAGTAGGAAATACCATCCGCTTTTCGCCAAATTGTAGCTTTCTGTGTGAACAGGGACCACCGAGATGTCGCACACTCCTTGAACTGCTCGGTACAGATTGAAGGGATTTATTGGGGACTTCAAAAACGCAGAGATAATCCGTTTGTTTTGGGTGATAGCGGGATAAATCCTACCAGACCAGCCAATGGAAGTCTGTATGGTGTCAATTGTAGTTTTCAAATCGGACTTTAGAAAGTCCTTAATGTGCATCCGATTAGCCTGCAACATGGCAAAATCTACCATCATTAGAGCCGTAGACCGATCTAGCTTGTCGACAGGACAGCCGTGTTCCAGGGAAATTTCGAGTTCCGAAGAGAATTTGAGTCCGTAATAATCAAAAAGTACTTGCGCAATATCCGACTCGTAGCTATCTTCTGCGTTGAGGGTTAGAAGCTCTTGCTTCATCACCTTCAAAAGAAGTTTGTTCGAAGATCTGCAATATGAACGTATTCCGAGAGCATTGTGAACCGAGCGTAGATAATTTATACAGTCATCAGACGGCATATCGAATAGTTCCTTATTTTGGTTGATACCTTCTTTTAGCAGCGTGTACTGTAGAGTCCATGCTCTCACCAACATGGATCGAAGTTTTTCTTTGTGATGATCGTATGCTTTCACTGCTGCTGCTGGCCGAATCTCTGGAGGGCTAATCTGACCAATGCGCACAGAATCTTCATACAGTACAAACGAGTGGAGTAGTTTTGAGAGTTTCGCGATGGCGGACATGGACGATTGCAGGTGGCTCATGTCAATGCATTCGAACGACCCTTTAGGATCATCTAAGATCTTACCGATCACGTTGAGCATTAAGTAGTCTGCCCGATGGAGCCATTTCAGAAGCATTTCTCTCCGTTGATCACTCGGCAATTCAAGGTATGTAGGAGCCACAAGCTCTCCGACAATAATTTCTATGCTCCGGAGCGAACAGGATATAACCTTAGTGGGGTATTGAATGGACTCGTAAGCCTTTTGAAGCCGTCGCCAGAGGAATAATTTTAGCGTTACATCACCACGATCCAGAAAGAATGCCAGATCGCGAGCCCGTTGAATGTCCGCTGAAACAGTGAAGGATCCGGCCGCCTGTCCCTCCATATTTTGTGAAGGGTATTCGATGGCCGACGGGTCCAGAATCGGTTCAATGCTCTCGATCAAATTCACAGGGTCGTCTTTGCCAGGACCGAAAACTTTCACGAAGAATTCCATAGAGCTAATTCTGGCAATTTCTTGCTCAACTGCGGAGATGGATAATTCTGGCATAGTTGTGTTATTCGTCAAGGAGATTATGGGCTCGCCAAAGGACTTCAACACCTGTTTGAGGTCATCCAAACATGCCAACACGTACTCACGATCGGCCTCATCTGTCATATTGAAATGCATTATGGTCGACCAAAGGTGCCGCAAAAGGATGCCCGCCTGGAGACCATCATCGAAATTGATGTCTATTTGGTAATTTATTAGAGTCCGCGCAAGTGACTCCCAGCGGCGAAGTCGGTCCCGTTGCAATGTCTTCGAATCCTCATCAGCATCACTATTTGGTGAAACCATAGCTGCGTATATATCTAAGTGAAGCTCATAAAGGCTCTGGGTCATTTCTGCTGATGCCGAACTCGTGATCGCAGAAACGTTTTCGAAGGCGAAATTCGACAATGCCGACTCCAAACCCGAAGCCTTGGAGAGCAATATTTGATACATAAATTCGTCGTTCCTAACCATCAAATCCCTAATAAGATTTGTCTTTCTTTTTGACCAATGTCCGCTGGCATAAGCTGAGCTTGACTGGAAAGAAGAGCTGGTGCTAGAATTGGAGGAGATATCAGATATAAGATGCCACTCCAGCCACTTGAAAGCGACCTGTTGGGGGTGGAAACACCCCGAGTTAATAAATTGCGTAAACTTCGACAGTCCTTCATCATCAGAATATCCTTCTGTTTGACTTGAAATGGGCCTGGTTTGACGAGAGCGTTCGAGGAAGATATTCAGGCCGGATTGTTTGACTCCCGCTAGGCCATCATGGGATGTAAAGATATCATCCTTCAGGATCTGTGTTCCGGGCCAATTTTCAATCGCCTCGCGTAAATCCCGCATGCTCGTAGATTCAGGTTTCAGTTCATTAGAAGAGTTATGCGGCGAAATATATCCATCAGATCGGTCCACAATATGTCTTAATTCCTCAGTGGTTCCAAGTTCTTCAACACCCAATTTTGAAAGAAGTGCACCGGTTGTGCTAAACATCCATTGATCCGCATGAGCAAAACGTTCTAATCGGTCCTCGTAATACTTGGTTTGGTCAAAGACTATATCGTCCTGTTGGGCTTGCGCTTCAGCGATGGATTCACGCGCTCTGAGGCGTCTACTTTTCGCTCTCCCGCCATCTGCAGGCTCTTCATTTCCGATAGAGGTGGAGGATCTCTTCCGAGATTGAGGTGCATCAATTTTGATATCGTCGCCCAAAGGCGGGGTGGGCGCTCTGTCTCCATGCTGTTCTGCGCTCGTCTCATCTACCTGCTCAGCCATGATTGCAGCATCTTCGTCGAGCTCACCTGCAGATTTCCTCGTATTCTGCTCATCATTCAACTCTGGATCGTCTTTTATGATTTCAGGGTTGCGGTTGTCTACCATTGCCGTTAAATCCCCACTTATTGTATCTGAAAGATTTATGTCATTGTCGTCATTTGCATCAGCAGATCCATCGCCCTGTTTTGATTGAATGATCGGAAGTTCAACGAAGCAGTTACTTCTCGGCAATTGAATACGTAAAGTCACGGGCAACCGTAGCGGGTCATCGGTTTCCGCATCCTCCGTTAGCACCCCGAGAACGGCGCTCCCGACGCCAGTCCATGTGTTAGTTGCGGAGTGAGCGAAGCGGTGGCGCAACTGCTTTTCATCAGACTGGTGAGGGGCCGAATACTTGCCAAGTTCTTTCGAATGGTGGGGGAGGAATGGGTATAGATCTGCCTGCTTTGCTAAGAGGCGAGCAATGCCTTTTCTTGGCTGCCTGAGCGGGAGCAGTGTGGAAGAGAGTTTGTCCTCAAGTGTACTGAGGATACCGTGCAAATCTCTAACAGCAAACACTTGTTCTAAGCCTGGCTGCCCCAGGCGCTCCTCTATTCCATACATATCGCCCTCAAGCACACTTTCCAAACAAAACCTTGCAACTCGATGGCTACCCAGCGCATCCCCAACTCGGCTGCTTTTCCTCCACAGCTCTATGTCGGTATCGTCTCGTTCAAGAGCTTCGGCAAAGTCCTCGAGGGCTTCTCTGACTTTATTAGAGATATATATATCATCTTGCTTTTCGGCTTTATATAGCAACTTTTTCAAGTGATCCAGAACAAATTGTGCATGGTTTTTATAGGATAAGAATATTGTCTGAGGTAAGGCGCTGGAAGTTGTGTTGACGGCATCCGGTGCAGAGTCGCCTTCCGCAACCTCCTCAGGAAGTTCAAAGTCCTCATAGTCTAGGTCCAGAAGTTGGTCTCTCTTGTAATCGGAGGCAGCTTCTGGATATTTGAATATCTCGGATTCAAAGAGCGCGTTGTATGCCTCTTGAGCTTGGTCGTAGTATTCCGGCCCTTGGGAGTGGAGCTTCAAGGCATTTTGATATAGTTTGAGGGCCTCTTCTATCTGAATTTCCTTGGTATCATCAACATCTTCGATACCTTCATCAGGTTCGACATTCAGCGCGACAAATGTAGACATGATGGCAAAGGCTAGCCAGAGCCCGGCACATTCAACTGCCTAGCACCGCTTTCGATCCAGCTACATAGGAAAAAGATAATCCAGCTAGTAAAGAACACACAAGAAGGAGGCAAGCAGTGGGATTTCGTATGAAGTTATAGTAATCAAGCGGATGGGGTTGGCGTAGTTGGTGAGATGGAGGATGTGGCAGACAAGGGAACATCCAAAATTTCCTAATGCAGAATAGCGCGACCCGCGCTGTCGTAACTAGCGGATAAGCAGCAGCAGGGGAGAGGCAGTTCACACTGGTGACAGTCTGTCCTTCCATACATACTTCACTCATTCTAATGACTGTTTATATATGAGGATTCTCAAAAGTGACTTACTTCTTGTACGCAAACCCTGACTACAGAAGTCCAAGCTCTCTTAACAGACAGCTGGTCAATTGTGGCCCTCCGGCATCATGATTGCGCCGGCTGTGCCAGAGTAAGTTCCGGACAAACTCACTTTAATTGTGAAGATATTGATTATTCGATTTGAATTAGACTTATTGAGGATGAGGATATTTATGCCCCAATTGAGTCCAGAACAGAGTCGCTCCAGAGCTTAAGGGAACTCGGTCCTCCAGATCTGGCCCATATTGTCAAACAAGCAAAGGCCAATGCTAGTAACCAGGTCAGTGTGAACTGAATCTCCTGTCCTGTCTTCTGCCACTATCCGTGGTAGATGTCATAGGATCTTGACCGTATGCTGACCGCGTCACTGGATTTATGTATAGATAGGAGTATACCATCATGTCACCGGAATCGATGCGTCCTCCTCTGCCAGCCTAGCTGCATACGTTAATACCCTTACCTACTCTCCACTTGATAAACACAATAAAGTAATATCTGGGATATACTGGTGAGGTCAACAAACTTGTTGCTGGCAAGAGCAAGCCGCTGACGGTGTGAAGTTGCTACAATGCCTTTTCCCACTTAGACATGCGAGTGGAAGTGAAGATTCCCGGCACACTTGAAAGCTACTGTATTGACGAGCGCGGGGACAAACGTGTTCCAACCGAACAGTTATGGCTAGAAACATTCGTTTGTGGGATTCTGAGAGCCTACGCATACGCAGATGATGGGAATGGAGACGCTATCAAGAAAATTGTTGCAGTTCGGAGGTTTAACCCCATAACCAATACGGAAATGGAACATAAATTTCTTGATGCTGCGGAAAAGCTGTTTTTCAATGGTCTGAGTGCTCTTACATAGAATGATTGGTGTTGCATGTTAACCAGAACCTTAGGAAGACAACTCAGCTCCGATCCAGAGACGCAGGTTCCCAACACAGTGAGCAACCACCTCGCATCCGGTTTATTGAAGTACATCCATACCACTGGACGCTATGCATCAGGTATAAACCTGTTTGAAAAACTCAGAACGAAGGATGTGGAGGTATCATCTTTACTCGCCCGAGTTTTAATATCTGCAAATGAAGAGGTGCAGGCGGTACGGCTGCTTCACGACGCCTTGCAAGACGTCCCTATGGACTATGCTCTTTTGGACTGTCAAGCCACCTTTTGTCAGAGCAAAGGAGAACACGAGATGGCGCTTGAATGCGCCAAACGAAGTGTCACGGCTGCGCCGAGTGAATTTAGCTCCTGGATACGGCTGGCAGAAGTATATGTGGACTTGGAACAGTGGGATTTAGCTTTGTTGACGCTGAATTCATGTCCTATGTTTACATATCAGGATAAAGACTCCCCAAGAATGCCTCAGCCGTCTCGAATACTCCTTCCCATTCTTCCGGAAAGCATGTTAGATGAGATTGATGAAGGACAGCCAAAACCGGGAGATCCTCTTGATATTGTCCAACCGATTCTAAAGAAGCTTCACGCAGCCAGTTACCAGGGCACATTCTTAAAGGCGTACAGCCTCCTCACCAAGATTGCAGCAGCTATCGGCTGGGATCAACTTCTGAAGATTCGAAGCGAAGTGTTTGTTATGGAGGAAGAATACAGAGTGGAACGCCAAGCTGGCTCAGTGCGAGCAGTCACAAGCAACAACGCGAGCACAGTAGCGCTCCACGAGGCTTCTGACGTAGCGTCAGATGTAAATGGGAATGGAATCCATGACACGGACGGCATTGAAGCAAAAACTGATCGAAATGGGAGTGACAATGAGGTACCAAATGAGAACGGCGACCAGGAGAAGCTCGAAGAGCAGCCTATTGAATCGAAGATAGAGAAACCTGAGCAAAGCATGGCATCAGAGGTTGTGAAATCAGGTGGCGAGGATGTGAGTTGAACCTTAGTCTTCTTGTTCCTTTTATACCTCACCCTCGCCCTGTACGTTGTGACTTACTTTTGGATCTAGCATGAGGCTTCGAACAAGTATACACATTTTCACAACAAACGCTTATGCGAGCGCTGGCTGGACAACTTATTTATGGTTCTTTACGAGGATTTGCGGGTATACACCATTTGGCGCAGCGAGCTTGCGCAGTCCCGCGCGCAGTCAGTGGAATTCAAGAAATCTGCAACAGAGTGGGAGATTATAGGAGAGTTGGCAGAGCGACTGCACCATTTCAATGAAGCTGTTGAGGCATATCAGCATTGCTTGCAGATTCGCTTCTCACCAAAAGCGATGAAAGGCATTCTGAAGATGTACGAACGGCAGAATGATACGAGGGGTATGCTCAATGCCTTGATAAGGCTTATCGCCTGGCAATATCGTTGGTATTCAGAGGTATGTTGAACCAAATCTGTGGCAGCTTTTTGACTCGTTTGATCATGATTGCTTATCATGTCTGGTTTCTACAGTTCTCCCCTGAGCTGCTGTACACAATTCGCAAACTGATAGAGGAAGAAGGAGCCGTTAAAGTCCGCAGCATTGTGCAGGCAACAAATCTGCCGCAACCTGTGTTGGATTTAACACACCATTATTGCCAACTTTGTGCCACGTTTCGAAGCACTGGTAGCGACGGTTGAGATGGAAAGGTCGATTTGAGAACGGCCTTTTTCCATGCATAATACTAGTAAATGATATTTCTTCTTGCCAGACATAGTTTATATAAAGCGAAATATCCAAAAAGCAACTTAATATATCTTGCTTGCCTGACACAGTCGTCCCACATAACTGGTGTACTGGACATACAATGAAGCCAACACGTATCTCTTACTCTGTATACTTCTCATGCTTGACACATCTTTCTTTCTCTGATGAAGACTTTGCCATCAATGCAAATGCCAATAGATAATGTTTTCATTGGCTCAAGTGATTTTGTTTTTCTCTTCCTTTGAAAGTGGGGCGCCATGCTTCTTCATGAAGTTCGACGTTCAAATCAGATCAAAACTTCATCATCAAATAATATCAAGAAATCAAGAAATAGAACCTTATTTATTTGTCGAGAAACATCCATAAAGGAGAAGAAGAAGCTCTAATACAAATCCCATACTGTTTGATATATGAATACAAAAAACTACAGCACCTGGTTTACTTTCAATACCAAGAGGATTTCATCCTTCCTCCTCACTTTCCAGGTCCGCTTCAGCATCTGCCCTGACGGCAGCGGCCGCTTTCTTAGCAGCCGATCGCGCGTCTTTCTTGACAGCCGTTAGAGGTTTATCGTCCTCGCCGTCGTCTTCTTCATCGCCCTCCTCTTGGGCATTTGCTCCCTCTTCTTCCTCTTCCTCTTCAAGCTCCGGTTCTTCCTCGACTTCCTCCCCTTCTCCATCTAGATCTTCATCTTCTTCTTCTTCACGAGGGGCAGGCTCAGTTTTGCGCCGCTTGTGGCGTGCTATTGGGAGACAATGCATTAGCAAAGACTCAGAATATTAATTGGGTGGTTGTGGGTGATGAGAACTATGTGAAGTATCATGCGATCCAGCAGCACAGAGATGAACAAAGCTCTAACAATGGAAGTAAGATGGAATTGTTCAACTTACGCTCAAGCTCTTCTTTGGGCTGAACTTCCTTTTCTGCCACCTCTTCCACCTCCTCTTCCTCCTCTTCAGATCCGCCTTCTCCTTCAAGGTCTGAGTCTTCATATCTGTTTTGAAGACAACATCAGCAATGGATCATGCATCTAATATTGCAGAATGATAACTTCTTGGTGTTCAAGAGTGCAAAAATCCGGAAAAACGACAAATGAGCTTCAACACTCTCAATACAACACAGTTGATTCCATCAGAAACCAATTCATATTTAATCTGAATTGAAGCAACTCCTCAGATATCCTCACAGAGGCAGTGGACACACAGCCAGCTTGGCTTCCCGGTTTCAACCGGCGGATTGAAGGACAAAAGACAGTTCTACGGGAGAAATAGAGAGAGGACGTACTCTTCTTCTTCTTCACTTTCGTCGCTAGGAAGAGCTTGAAGCTCCTCTTCCTCCTCGGCTTCCTGTCTTCTCTTTCGGGTCGACATGGCTAAGCGCGAAGTGTCCGACAAGTGGTAGTCGAGGGAATGCGCTATTGGAAAATGCGCCTGGTCGCAAAAGCAACGCTAGATTCGACGGATGTAATGAAGTCAAGGTCTTATAGCAAGAGCCGAGGGTGATGGATGGGAAATTGGCTTGAAAATCAGAGGTATAGCGGGAAGCGACAGTGAGATGGAGAAGGGGAAAAGGGGAGGTGAGGTCTATCGGAAAGGCGAGAGGCTGGAGTGAGGGGGAGGAAATGTGGGCAAGCTTGATAGCAACAGACTCTATGGGGGTACGTCAGGGGGTTCCAGACAAGGCTGTACGGTGTATTTCACGGAGTTACCGCGTACGGTACAAGCATGTATGTAAGTGTCATTACGTTCCATGCAAATATAGATCGCTCAGACCTTGGATCCCAAGCTTTTCTTTTGAGCTCTACAGCGGAAATGGGTAGTTACTGCTGCATTGACTTCGTCTGCACATGGCCAATTTCCAATCTCAAAGAATGTTGGTAGTCCGCCTCGGCTTCGGTCGTGTATACCGTTCTATAATGTCGTCGTTGAGTGTATAAAATACGTATGGTCACAATACATACCAGGACCGAACGTATGTGCCATTTCCATCATGTTCTCGTCCTCGTGTAATAATCAGATGGCATGCAGTAAGCAAGTGAAACGATGCAGGGGAAAAATGATGATCTTTAAGCTGAGCTCTTTGAGACCCTGCCCCCGTCATCCGGTTGGTATGCCAAACCTGAATGCTGCCTGCGAATAACGAGTTGGATTCAAAGGACACCTCAGCTTCCCAATTGATGCCATCATCATTTCAGTTAGCGAGCTAGTTACGTAAGATAGCTAATTACTTAATCCGGACCAATTTAGATTGATCATGTGACCGCGCGTCGCGACCTGGGATGTTTGCTTTGTTTGTTTTGGTAAACTGCAACACCCCGGAAACGGCAAGAAGCAGGACAGGAAAAGTAGGAGCAACTCAGAGAGAGTGATAATCATCCATTCGGGAAAGCACTCGCTCGTCGGCTGAGTCATCGAGCGGCGGTGATCGGTAACGACGGTTGCTGTGCGTTGGGAGTGACCGACTACGCACATTCCGGTTGCCCGCAACATGGCCGACAACACCTGCGCAAATCCTCTGCTACTGGGATTCATCAAGGAGTGGCTGGACGAGGCTCGGGAACGGGGCTCGAAAGGGATTACTGTGTCAGTCTTACACGCAAATTACAAGCTATGAACCTCGACCACTGACTCGCTTTGCAGGTACAAAAGGGCCTATGACTCCATGAAGGCATGCCCGTTGCCATTTCATCACCCTTTAGAAGCGCAACAGCTGAATGGCCTCGGACCGAAGTTGTGCGAACGCCTAACATTAAGACTACAGGAACACTGCGAAGATAATGAGCTTCCTATGCCCCAACTCCGACGTGGTGCGTACTAGACGTTCCAATATCGCCAAGTTTTGCTCGCTTTGTCTTGAGAATCCCCCACTAATATGCAGATTCTTAATAGGCGCTGCTAAAAAGAAAAGAAAGACTTCCGAGGTAGTTGAAGAGTCAGAAGTTGCACCGGTGAAAAAGGTCAGGAAAACAAAGCCTTACGTCCCTACGCTCCGCTCGGGACCTTACGCGTTATTGCTAGCCCTTGCCACTTTTGGCGAAAAATCATCTGTTGGGCCAACAAAGACACAGTTGATAGAGGCTGCTCAGCCATTTTGCGATACATCATTCACAGCACCAGCAGACCCGACAAAGTTCTATACTGCCTGGAATTCTATGAAAACACTCCTGTCAAAAGACCTTGTTTATGAGCATGGACGGCCATTGAAGAGGTACCTCTTGACCGACCAAGGGAAGGAGACTGCAAGAATAATTCAAACGACACAGCAACCGGAGAATACGGCCTTGACGTCAAGCAATGTTGTCGCAACTAGCCACCGATTCGGTCAGGGAAACTCAAATGCATCCTCGGGTTCTTTGAGAGAACCTCAGCTTACTGCGCCTACGTATTCATCAAATCTTCGCGAAGACTCACGAGGTTTTCAACACAACGACGTGCCCGATTTTGGCGGTTTTGATGGCACCTTAAGTGAATCCAGTGGTAGCCAGTGCGAATCAACCACAGTAAGAGCCGCATATAGAGGCTCCGATGGACCGCGACAAACATCCTCATCCGTTCCAGTTCCTCTTTCGTCGCGTGATTTTACCGTTGAGCTTGTCCTTGATGTCCGAGAAATTCGAACAACCAAAGACAGGGATTACATCTCGAATGAGTTAATCAGAAGGGGGGTTGAGCCTATCGTCCGCTCATTGGAACTAGGTGATGCCTTGTGGGTCGCTAAGTTCAAAAATCCCAACTTCTTGGCGAACTATGGGGAAGAAGGAGATGAAATCATGCTAGACTGGATTGTAGAGCGAAAACGGCTCGATGATCTTGTTGGTAGTATTAAAGATGGGCGATTCCATGAGCAAAAGTTCCGCTTGCGTCGGTCAGGGGTCAAGAACGTTATATACCTGATCGAGGAGTTCACTGTAACGGACCCGTCTAGCGCCAGCGCCGCTAGCATTCATGAAGCTGTCGCATCAGCCATAGCTTCGACACAAGTTGTCAACGGTTATTTCGTCAAAAAGACCCGTAACCTTGACGATACTATCAGATATCTTGCTCGCATGACGACTCTATTGAGGAATACCTTCAGCGATCAAACCACAGGCGGCAATCCTTCAACTACTACACATTCTTCTTTATCTCTCATCCCGACAAACAATATAACAACCGTGTCCTCTTATCTCGAGCTTCTTAATCGTCTGCGCTCCAAAGATGATGGAGTCGGTCGCGCCAGCGCGAAGAGAAACAGTATGACGACGTACGCCATTACGTTTCCAGCCTTCTCCACCCTTTCTTCTAAATCCGATATGCTCACTCTCCGCGATCAATTTCTAAAAATGCTATTGTGCACCCGTGGCGTGACCGCGGAGAAAGCGTTGGAGATTCAACGTCGGTGGTCCACGCCGCGACAGTTTGTTGAGGCGTTTGAGGCCGTGGATACTGGCGGTGAAGCGGGGAAGAGGAGAGTAGAAGAAATGGTGTTCTCCGAAATGGGAAACTTGGTGGGTCGGAATAAGATCGGCAAGGCGCTGAGCAAGAGAATTGCAGAGGTTTGGGCAAGGCAAGATTAGTTGGTTGTTTTGCTCGTGCATTTGCGGGTACAAGTGCCGGTTTATTCATTACTTTTATACGATTGAACGATACCATTTTTTATTTCGAATTTGGGATCGGAAATTGGGGGATAGATCATGAATTTGATAATAATTATTAGTCAATAGGCTGATTTGTACTCAATATCTGACAACTCCAGGTAATTGAATGTTCCAAACATTGGTTTTCAACTGGTTACAAAAATTCACGCTGGTAGCCTCTGGAATCATCGCAAATTAAAGGCTCAGTAGCACTCGAATATGTATAGCTTCAATCAACGCAAGATTTTCCAGTCCTCGCCGAATTTTTCAACTCCTTCTTACTTCTTGAATACCTGCATAGCCCAATTCCTTATACTTCTCCATTCTAACCTAAGTGCCAAGCTACTCATCACAACCGACAAGCTGCTCAAAGCCATCGCCAAAGCCGCCCACACTGGATCCAACCGCCAATGGGTATCCACGACGCGTCCATGCGCGTCCATCTTCTTCCCACTGACTATAGGGTAAAACACGCCCGCTGCAACCGGGATCAGGCAAACATTATACACCGCGGCCCACAGGAAATTCCACTTCACGCGCCGGAAGACCCGCCGACTAAGCGTGCAGAGCTCGAGAATGGTGCGCAGGTCAGAGTTTAGCAGGATGAAGCCCGCGGAGTTGACGGCTACGTCGGAGCCGGAGGCCATGGCGATGCTGACGTCTGCGGCGGCGAGGGCGGGGGAGTCGTTCGTGCCGTCGCCGACGAAGCCGACGATGGGTGCTCTTTTGGGACTGGTCTGGCCTGCGTTGGCGGACAGGTTGTTTTCTTTGATCTTGTGGATGTATTCTGCTTTCTGGGCAGGGAGGACGTTTGACATCACGTTTGTGCTGGGGATGCCTAGGGCGGAAGCCACGGCGTGAGCGGTGAGTGTGTTATCGCCCGTGCACATATAGACGGTGATGTGGTTGTCGCGCAATTGAGAGATGACGTCGGCGGCCTCTGGGCGGATGGGATCAGCTGTGGCGAAGACGATGGCAGGAATGAACTCGTCAGTCTCAGAGACCTCGCGGATCGAGAGGATCGCAGTGGAGCGCCCTGCCGATTGGTATTTGGACAGAAGATTGTCCAAATAGTAAGTGTTGTCTTTTTCTGTTCCCGCGAGCGAAGTTAGGAGACGTTGATTTCCGATGGCAGCCTCGTATTCAATTGCCGTATCCGATCCTTTTGCAGACACGGTGAACCGGCCTTTCATGCCTTGACCGCCGATTTCAGCAACAGCAGACGAGATAATCGAAGCCAAAGGCCGATTGCTGCAGAAGTCGACAATTGCTCGGGCAATGGGATGAGTGCTGGTCTCTTCCAGCGCCTTTGCAGCCGCCCATGCGACCTGTTCCAATTCATCATCTTTAATCAGCACTTCATGGTCAGAGACCTTTAAAGTTCCTCCTTCGGTCAGAGTGCCGGTCTTGTCAAATACAATAGCATCTAGACGACTGGCCTCTTGGAAGGCTTCTCCGCCACCACGAACCAGAATTCCACGTTTTGCAGCCAGTCCACCACCAACAAACAGAGCAGTTGGAGCAGCCAATGCCAGGCCACAAGGACAAGCAACGACGAACACGGCGATCGCAAATTGCAGGGCCCAGAATGTCCATCCTCCTTGAGTGGTATCGAGATAATTAAAAGGCAGTCTACCAGATTCACCGAGGCTGACCCAGATGACAAAAGTGAGAATTGCAATCAGGGTTATGATGGGAACG
Source organism: Byssoonygena ceratinophila (assembly GCA_001430925.1). Taxonomy (NCBI): domain Eukaryota; kingdom Fungi; phylum Ascomycota; class Eurotiomycetes; order Onygenales; family Onygenaceae; genus Byssoonygena; species Byssoonygena ceratinophila. Next base: position 28,148 of record LJPH01004371.1, read on the forward strand.
AAATAACCGGTCAACAAATCAGCCACTCTTTCAACCGGGGCTCTCTTGGCCTGTCCTTCACGAACCACTGCGACGATCTGATCCAGCATCGAAGTGCTGCCTAGATCGGTGATTCGAATCAACACAGGCTGCCCGACGTTAACAGCGCCAGAGTAGACCTTGTCACCTGCAACCTTTCGGACAGGCATAGACTCTCCCGTCAGCGAACTTTCATCAAACTTGTATGTATCTGTCCCGGTGACCACGCCGTCTGCAGGAGGAGACGCTCCATGGGGAACGCTGACTGTATCATTGATTTCAAGAAGGTCGACAGGCACACGCTGAATGCTTGTTCCAGCAATCTCTTCGCCAGTAGACAGGGACTCTACCTGGAGCAGAGCTTCAGAGGGCCGCAGTTTGCCAAGCATTGAAACGGCGTCTCCGGTCTTGGCCTTACTATATCCCTCGAGGGCTCGACCAGCCAAGATGAACAAGGTCAGAAACACCACTGTATCAAAATAAGTAGTCGTATGTCCGGCCTCATGCTTATCGCTTGTTGCATTCATTATGAGGACCGCCAAAGAGGCGAAATATGCCACCGATGTGCCGGCAGATATCAGCATGTTCATGCTTCCGAAGCGGTAAAATCTTCGAAGAAAGGGAACGCGACTGCCAGGTCTCCACAAGGCACGGATTTCCTTGAGAGCACGGGCATGAAAAACATCAGTACCAAAGAACATCACAGGTGTCGTCATTATGAATAAGGCCCATTCCAAGCGCGACGCGGAGCCAGCCCAAATCGGTTGTTCTAAATATTTGCGAATTGAATCTGATTTGGGAACGATCGCCATCCAAACGATGCCAATCAGGAAAGTGGGTATTGCGACAATGAAAGTGAACAAGAGACGGAGGAGCAGGCGATTCTGCTCTTGCTTTTGCATCGCACGAGAGCGGTCTTCAATTGAGGGCGGGTGGTAAACACTCGCTTTGAAAGCATCGTTTGAGGCGTCGATGGCACCAAGGATATTTCGAATGGTCATGTTCGGAGGATCCGGGGTGTAAGAAATCGTGACAATGGGTTTTTGAGTGGTAATTTTCTCTACCACCTCAATTTTACCATCTGGCAGGCTTTCCAAAGCGTTCATAACCGTCTGAGGGCAGTGATGGCAAAACATCCCGTCCACTTTAATCCCGATCGTCCTAGTCTTCGAACCACTATCGCCATCACCGGTGTTGGCGGCGGGCTTACAGTCGACTACAGCCGCATCATAGCCGAGGTCATCGATGGTATCAAGGATGCGTTGAAGGTTCGTCTCGCCTTCAAATTCAACTCTACCAGAATGACCCAATAAGTCGATGACTGCGTTCGTGACGAAGGATAGACTCTCGAGGCCCCGTGTGACTGATCCTACGCAGGAACCACAAGTCATACCGGATATGCTCAGGTTCGCAACATATAGATCTCGGTGTCGTGGTTTAAAGACCACTTCCTCAGCGCGTGCTCCATAGCCAATATCTTCAATCTGCTCCGTGATTTTGTCGATATTCTCTTTTGGGCCGTGAAAGGACAGTATTGCACTATGAGTGAGAAGGTTGACGCTGACGGACTTGACAAAATCAAATTCCTGGAGTTGTGACGTTATTGCATTAACACAAGATGCGCAGGTCATTCCAGTAATGCTAATCTGCGCGCTGTATTCGCCCTCATTTTCAAGAACAGGTTTGTGGAGAGCGCTAGAAGTATGGTTCGCACTTGATGGTGAAGATGATTCTGTGTTGACGCACAATCCCTGGAACATAAAGTAAGCCAAATGTACATACCAAAGTTGACTGAAGAACCCAAGGAATATATATCTCTTACCTTTAAATCGTGAAGCTGCTGTGACGGCTCATGCTTCTCCAATAGACCAGGCTTCTCCTGTTCTTGTTTGCAAGCGTCACAATTGTCAATGTGTCGCCTTTTTCTCTCCTTTGCGCGCGTGTCCATTGTCGACACTGATACACGAGAGGCTGGCCGTAGCCAGGAGCCTGTGTTCCAAGAAGAAGTGTCGATATCGATATCGTTGATGGTGGTGCCAGACTCGTTTTGGGTGGTTGCATGGAACACTTCAAAGGCAGCGTCTGTAAGAGCATCCACGATCTCTGATGCGAGAAGCTTGGAAGAGTGCGAGACGTGGACTTCATGTTTCAGAATCGAGATATCGACACGCGCAATGTGCGGTAAATGATAGATGACCTCCTTGGCATGTGTCACACAAGATGCGCAGTGAATGTTATTGACGAGGAGAATGGTGGTCAGTGACTTGGGCCGGCTGCCGGAACGAGAGGCAGCTGAAGTGCTCGTGCAGCGGCGAGGCGGTGATACCGTATTGTTCTTTTCCGCCATGGTTGTTGTGTGGTAGCTCTTTGTGCCCGGGATGGCAGTAGTACAGTACAAGTGCTCAGAACACGGGCAAAATGAAGAGAAAAAGAGGTACAGGATTTTCTCCTGGTCCAACAGAGCGTTGTATTTCTGTAAGGGGTAGTGGTGAAAGCATATAGAGGTCTAATATCAGAGAACCCTGATGTATCAGATGTAGGATATTATCTGTACAAAAACCAGTCTGCGATCAAACAAAGAAGATTAGGTGATAAAGGACAGCAGCACCAGAGGGTCAGGCGGGATATTTATGGGATTCATCTTGCTTGGAAGATGGCAGATGGCAGATGGCAGATGATAGAAGTGGCGGGTTGCGAGACTTGTGCGGATATGAGGTCAGATTGCGGTACGGGAGGTCATCAACGCACAAATGCCGCAGGGCTGTATGGCACAGAACAACCACAACATGGCCTAAGAATCTTCTCCTAACGAAGAGTTTGTAATCAGAGTCCAGAGGAGCGAACACTGGACCAGCCATGATCCGTCCAGGGATCCAGGTCAACACAGCAGTAAAGAAGGCAGAGAAAGGAGGAGAGCACGGTTCTCAGCTGGAATGATTGCATAATCATGTTGTACACCGAAGATCGAACAGCGCCCGGATTCGAACCCGACACCTGCACGTCCGGCCCCATCGAGCCTAGCACCCACGTGCCGGCCATTACTCAACGACGCCCTTTTCACCCCGCCGCCATCCGCGCGCAAAACGCTCCCTCTATTCGTATCCCAGAGCTCTCGATCAGTCTATGTCTATGCATCACTGGTTCTTTTTTTATTTCTATTTCTTATAATTCTACTCCGTACGGTGACGGGGAAGGTGGCATTTTGGCAGTCAAGTCAGTAAACTACTCAATGTCTTTGTGTGCTGCTTGTCTCTCTTCCTTTTTAAAAATGTCATCTTCAAGCTAACGATAAGTTGTTCCTTGTCAGATATAAAAAGAAACACCATCACTCTTAGCCACTCTTCTTCATGGCCAGCATACGTCCTACCCGCCTGCCACCTCCGTCTAGGGCTGGCATCCGACCGGTCGAGCGCCTGGCCAGTTTGAAGAATCCAAATTCGACTCCCATCCGACGCCCGCAGACAAAACCCACCACCCATCCAAAGACCACCTCCTGCCCGAACCCCGGCTGTCCGGCCCCAAAGATCGTTGAGGATGACGGCCACAAGGTCTGTTCGGGTTGTGGTACCGTCATTAGCGAAGCCAATATAGTGTCCGAAATCACGTTCGGAGAGTCCTCATCTGGTGCCGCAGTTGTTCAGGGTACATTTATTGGAGCGGATCAAAGCTACGGTCGTAGTACCGGTCCGGGCTTCCAGCGAGGCGGGGGAGTAGAGAGCAGGGAGATCACCGAGCAAAATGGTACGTCTGCGTTAGCTATCTTTCCCCAGAGGCCCTTTTTCGTTTGGCTGACCCTAGAATACGACAGGAACCCGATACATTGCACAGCTATCTCGAGCTCTGAACATTCCCGAAAGTGCTTCCAAGGCCGCCGGCCAAGTGTTCAAGCTTGCCGTAGGTTTGAACTTCATCCAAGGCAGACGAACCAAAACTGTGGCCGCTATCTGTCTGTATGTCGCATGTAGACGACAAGACGGAAACACTGTCATGTTGATTGACTTTGCCGACGTTTTGATGGTATACCTTGCCACTTTACTTCTTCCATGTATGGTCACTCGTTCACTGCTAACAACTGAACTAGATCAATGTTTTTAAACTCGGCCGAACGTACAAAGCCCTCCTCGACGAGCTACGCTTGGGTGGAAATATATTTATTATGAACCCCATAGACCCCGAAAGTCTAATCTATCGCTTTGCAAAGCAACTCGAATTTGGCTCCGCGATGATGCAAGTCGCGAGTGAAGCCGTTCGCATCGTACAGAGAATGAATCGGGACTGGATGACAACCGGACGGAGACCAGCCGGAATATGCGGAGCTGCACTGATTCTGGCTGCCCGCATGAATAACTTTCGACGCACCGTTCGGGAAGTGGTTTATGTTGTCAAGGTCACGGAGCTGACCATCCACCAGCGCCTAAATGAGTTCAGAGCTACCGGAAGTGGCGACCTCACTGTGGATCAATTTCGTTCAGTAGACCTGGAAACATCCCATGATCCGCCGTCTTTCAGCCACTCCAAAGACCCAAGAACACGTAACAAAGGGAGGAAGCGTAAGGCACCAGAAACTGCCGCCGAAATTGAAAATGAAGAAGACGAGTCAGATCAGACACCACCTCCTAAACGACAACGTCGCGTTGATGCCGATGGATTTGCCATTCCCGATATTCCTATCGATCCCGCGATTTTAGGGCCCGAGAATCAAGATCGAATGTCTAAAGATAGCGATATCACCACTAATCCTGATGCTACTATTGACGAAATAGACAATTCCGATCAGGCAAAAGGCGGCACAAGGTCACGGCTCCCAGAACCCACTGAAGTAGAATTGGCCGCGGAGTTTGCTCTCGAAGACGAAATGACAGCACTTCTCTCCTCCGGCTCTTCGTTAGTTGCCAGTGCAGAAACTCCCACAGTTACACCTTCGTCAAAAGGAGACACCGTTCCCGCAAAACGACCCCTTAAACCGATTTCTGACAGCGAAGAAATTGATCCCGCCGAATTTGAATCTGACCCTGAAGTCCGAAACTGTCTCCTTTCCCCAGCAGAAGTAGAAATTAAGGAAAGAATATGGGTTCACGAAAATAAAGATTATCTCCGTACACAACAAGTCAAAGCTCTCAAACGTGCTTTAGCAGCAGCAGACCCATCAGGCGCAGGCGCCACTCAGAAACCTCGGAAACGGCGGAAGGGTCGCATAGGTGATGTTACATATCTATCCGGTGAAGGAGGCGACGGCGACAGGGCGTCGTCACGCGCGTCTACTCCGGCGCAAGCAACTAGGCTCATGCTTGAGCGAAGAGGGTTCAGCAAGAAGATCAATTATTCATTACTCGAAAAGCTGTACGAAGACGACGTTGAAGTGAAGCGCAAAGATAGCGGCACTGAAAGTGCTCCAAGCCGCAGCCGCAGCCGCAGCCGCAGCCAAAGCGTCGCGCGGAGCGTACGAAGCTCCAGCATCGTGTCCGACCGTGGATTCGGCGGCCTGCGCACCGTCAAACCCTCAGTGGCGCGTGCGCGAATGCTTAGGAACTCACAAGCCGCGTCGATCGCTGGCGCGGGTCGAGCCAGCGCCACGCCCGAACCGACGGGGAGACCTTACCCCACACCGATAGCAGCGACGAAGATCACACCGGCTTCATCCAGGCAACTGGGACCAGAACATGGACCCGCACCCGAACCCGAGCAGCTCGCGCAACCCGCAGATCCTAATGAGGAGATCTTGGGATATATTCCCGAAGCGGAACCAACAACACAGACTCGACCAGGCGACGAAGCAGATTTTGATGAAGAGGACGAGGAAGAAGGCGAGGAAGAGGATGAGGACGATCATGTAGAAGCTGCATTTGCAGGGAACTACTATGACGAGGGCAGCGACGGAGCATATGACGATGATTACTAAAGCGATTTGGTCTTTTCTTTCTTCTTTTTCTCTTATATACAAACATTTGGGTTGGACTTACGAAACTTGGGGAGTATCATTGGTGCTTGGGTTCAGCTTACCTCTGGCAGTTTTAACTTGCTCTTATTAGATAGAATTCATAAATTAAACCATGTCCAAGCTTTTGGGGCGCGTTAGCCCAAAGAAATATGTGCTTCTCTCCCTAATACTCAGTATGTGATGCACATAGATGCAGTTTTTCTATGGCACAGCATTGCGTAGTTAGCAGGTTGAGCTTAATTTGACGACGAGTCAAACAAAGTGAATGCTAACATGGCAAACAGAGGGCTAGAGTGTCAAGACCCGTCTGACCGATGGCGAAGGAGACTTCAGAGGGTGCGATGACTGGCAAAACTTGAGAACAGCACAATTACTGGAGATATCAGGGAAGGGTTCCCATCAGATCGGGTGGGGTCCCCGCGGACTGTCATGGCACGGGAGATCCCGGACCCGGCTACCAGCCTACGGGGCGGGAAATGATCCCAAGCTGGTGGGAGGAAGTGATTATTTGCCATATATTCGTTCAGAGGACATGTCCTGCGTTGATCTGTTAAACATTGGCTGTGTTATATATCCAATAGCAACATGGAGTGTGTACAGCTATGATTATTTTCACTCTTTGAGGGTAGTTAATCGCTGGCCCAGGCTTGATGAAGTCCCAATGACTGACGGGGTCATGTTTCGAGAGATTATTGATAAGTGCTGGCGAAACGACTATAACAGCATCGGGGAGCTGTACGAGACTTTTCAACAGCTGGATAACGAACACAGCATATCCTCCAGGATATATTTCATGCTGTGGTTTTGCATGGTGCCATCAGTGTTGCTTTTTTTCGAGCCAGTATCTTTGTAAGATCACGGCAAATTGACTCAACCCGTAGCACCTTCACCCGCTTATCTAGTAGTTATAAGATAATATAGTCAAAGAGCGGGTGTGAGAGGGAAACTTCGACTACAACTGTCCTCGGTCTTATATTGCAGCTGGCTCACGAACAACTCCTTCCTCAGCGCCCTATTCTGTTCATCAGAAGAGAAACCAACACTGTAGTATGCAATACCGGAATGATATTGCAATTTGCGGCACGTCCTTTACTGTTGGTTCGCGTACACCAACCTCACAACACGAACACGTTGAAGACTGCCGAGCAGGCTTGAAATCGCAGAGAAGCTTTTGAAGTCTGTTTCAAAAGTTGGGGATATCAACTTGTTTCATCATAATGTCTGAAAAAGCGCGAGAAAGCAAATTTTATTCAGTGCACATACCATTAAATATATTTGATATATATTTATTTATACAAAGATGTTTACAGATTATTGTCCAAAGCAAGAAAAACCGAGATGAAAAGAAAAAGCAAAATCGATGAAATCAACCATAAGAATAATATTGTGATAATGATACTTGTAGTTAACCTTTGATATATGTTCTCTTCAATGAAGTGCAAAAGAAAAGAGAAAAAAAAATAAAAAAAGACTGATGCAAACCTATGAGAGAAGAATTAGAACAAAGGCAGCGAGCATAGACACGAACGCGGCAATTGAGTTTTCTTGCTGAGTTGTAATGCTGCAGGTACACTCTATTCGTGGTGTCGTCGGTGTTGGTCCGTGATTTATCGATCGATGTCCATCTCCATTTCCATTCCTGGATTCCCCATCTTAGTTCCGTTTCCATTCATGAAAGTGGGTCCATTCAGCAGTCCCGTGTCTTCAATCAGCCGTTCCGGAGTCCGTTCCGCCGCCCTCATAACCTCCGAGCCCGGCTCAAAGGCGATGGGAGTAGATCTCAAATTCTGGAGGCAGGATTCCCAGGTCTTGCCGACCAGCTGGCCTTCGATGAGGTCATCTTTGAAGAGGTAAAAGTGGTGTTGATCGGCATTGCTGGCAAGTCCATTCATGGGCGTGTCAAAAATCCCCACGCTATGGTTACCGGTGGGTCTGGCAGTAACAAGGTAAGCATTGAGGCCGCGATGTTTGAGCAATATCTGAGTGTTCCCAAGAAATGATGAGAAGTGGTTGTTGATGTATCTTTCCCAACCACGAACTGCTGCTGCCATGTCTTTGTCTTCGGTATCCACTCGCTGCCAGCTGATTCCGAGGAGGTGAGTTGCATCGTCGATCAATGGATTCTGCGGGCCGAGTGAAGCCGACGCAGAAGTCGATGCGAGGCCGTTGACATTGCTGTAAGAATCATAATGAGTTGACGATTGAAGGTTTCTATGGATGGCAGCAGCAGTGATATCGTCCCAGCCAGATGCAGAGGGATCGAGACGTTGCGATTTGCGGCTGGGAAGATCCGGCCGGTTTGAGCCGGATGCGAGCGCAAACGGAGGAGCGACGGCAGCTTCAGCTTCAACCTTTTCTTCAAACCAGGTGCCGGTTTTGCTTTCAGCTGATAAACCAAGGCCAGTGCGTGGATTCAAAAGGACCATGCCTTCGCCATAAACAGGTTCTTCGGGGGTTCGACTAGGGAAAGGCGAGTGCTGGGCGGAAGAGGCTTTGGTCGCGTCCTCGTCATTGGACGCGTTGAATTCATCGCGGGATCGTTTTCGTGATGGGTTAGCAATCAAAGGCGTGGAAGATGATGCCGGCATCGAGAGACAGGAAC
>LJPH01000440.1:0-62077 GCA_001430925.1 Byssoonygena ceratinophila
TTTCCAGGAAATTCTTTTTTTTTCATATTTTTTTTAATTGATTTTTGAGACCTGCGCAGGGCCCCCGGGGAATAAAGGCGATCAAGGAAAAGAAAGAAAATGCGCGCTCTTGGAGGAGTCACGAATGTCGCTGCGAAGACGGCACATGTCAACCTCATGACGGACACGGTGATCGCGAACCTCAGCGCTGAAACTCTACGAGGTGTGATTCGGTCGATGCTTGCGGGAGACCAGGAAGGACAGCTAGCCAACACATTTCAAAAGCATGTGCAGAAATACTTGCGTCGGGATATTGAAATTCAACCCTTGACCGCGTCGTTCAACGCCAATGGGGCAGCACCGTTTCACAAGGTCATGGAGAACCTCAACACCCTGCGAATGAGGATCCTAGCACTCCTCGGATGCGGCCTGGCGTTCGAGAGCCTCGGGATAATCAGCGAAATCGTTCGGCACTCTGCTCCGCTCATGCACGGTGTCGATTTGGCGGAGGAGGACGCCTTGCTATCGACGTTGGCGGCAGTGGACGCTGACTTGGTCCAAGCCTTGACAGCAATTCAGTCACATTCCATATTGAACGGGGTAAGGGGTCGTCTGGCTGAGGCCCAGATACAAACGCTAGTGGAGTTGAAGCGGAGTTTGGAGGAGTGCCAAAGACAAAATGAAGCCCAGGGGACAGAGTTTGTCTATGAGAGGGGGATGGACATGTTAGACGAGATCATCCCGATGGTGAAACGGTGAACACTGAACAGGATGAAAAGGCGGAATCGACCCTACGGCTCCCATATCCGATTCTTTTGTGGGGGGATAAGCTCAGGAAGGTGGAATTTCGGCAACGAGGTTGAACGGGAGGGTCAGTCACTGTTCTGATAATTGGCTGAACCGTGCATGGAGGTGGGGGCTTGGGCGTGTAAAACAATTTAAGACATCAACATGGACTAGACAATGTAGTTGTTTGATGGCATTCAATGCATGTTGACGGTTGAGAGCATGTGCTGTATGCATCTTCTGGGGAGTGATATTGAGACCATCGTCGGTAACTGTCTGCAGGCACCCCTTTTTCCCACATTAGAAGACGCCATGTTTAGCCTCTTGAGAGATTGCCAATCAAACCATGTGGCCTCCGCATCGGACCAGCCGAGAAATCTAGTGTTCCGCGAGACAGAACTAACTAAAATGCTCCGTTACGACCGATAGGTTGTAGCTGGATGATGGCTCGACATGTCTTGCAGGAACAGGCATGATTGACATGTCCTTAATTCACCCTGCAACCCGTAGGCATCATCAAATTGCCCTTTGCGATCCTTGAATAGAATCAGAGCTGCGCCCAAGGACTGAGCTTCAAAAGATCCTCTAACGCAGGGTCGCAAGTTTAATTCCGAGCCGATTCTTCAACCCTTGGAGCTATGACGATTTCCTGCCTGCAGAATAGAGGTCCCATACCTTAGCTGGCTCGCAGTATTGATAAAAGAGACCAGGATTCGCATTTCAGTACTTCTGGAATAACGAAATTAGCTCCTATGAAACGGCTACCCTCGTCTCAATCTCGACGAGATCGTGATTTTAATCTTCCGGGGAAATCTCCACGGACAGCGGCCCTGGTCCCCGGCTCAAGCAAACCTCAAGCAACCTCAGGCATCTTCAGTGTCTGAATAATATTACCCATCTTGAACAGGGTCGTGCCATATTCAGGAATCAGGCCCAGCAGCGGCCCCAGAGAGCTGGCTGAAACCCCGGCTCGGTGCTTTGACCTTTAAAGTTACGAGCGACTGCAACCCCAGCATTCAGCGGGCGAAGGTTGCTTAGCAGCACCCGCCGGTGATCCCAGAAAAGCCTTATCTCGCTTTTTCGAGATGGATGAACGTGCCTGTGGGAATCCGAGAAATGCGACTTTCCCGAAATATTTACCGGAGATTGCGTCCCTCTGGCAGCTTATCAAGATGCATCGCCATTTTGCAAGATGAATGTTGGGCTCCCCACGCACCAATGCATTAGTTAGTTCACTCAACACTGCGTCGGCGTTTTAAAACAGTCTCGCACCAACGATGCGGTACTAAATCTCCTTGGTCCCATGGCCCGCCGTACCTGAATCATGTAACTTCACACGAAATATGTGTAACAGGCGCGATATCCATCGGACATTCCTCTGCGTCCCCCCCCTGTTCAAGCAGTCACACAAAAATAACACTTGGGTGTTATGAGGTGGATAGTTTGGGCAGTCGACTTTCCGGAAAAGCGCGCATAGAATAACCGTGGAACATATATCCCGACATCCCGTCGCTATCAACGAGCGATAAATTGGATACGGACAAGGGTATCTCTGGAAATAACCCCCTAGATGTATATAAAAGACAGGTACTTGGCTCCCAATTGAACTGAAGAGAAGCTTCATTTTCGGTTCCTCGTCATTTACAATTCGATCAAGCAACGTCTGATGCGTGGTGGGCATGGAATATCCGAGCATACACCAATGGAGACATTCAGGATAGGCGAACATTCTGTTCCCAGGCTCTTTATGGGCCTGTGGCAGCTGTCAAGTCCAGCATGGGGCTCGGCTCCAAGATCCAAAATCATGGCTGAGTTCCAGAGATATGTGGACGCCGGTTTTACAGCGTTTGGTAAGTCCTTCAACATTTCATAGCAGATATCATTTTGGTCGGTTTTGATGGTCTGACTGGAAGCTGCGGTGCATTTCCTATAGATATGGCTGATCACTATGGTGATGCAGAGCTTCTCTTTGTATGTCTGATCTTGTCCCTTATACTGGTGATGGAGAGCATTGGGCTTTTCCCCTTCTTGAGCCATGCCAACCTTCTATCAGGGTCGTTTTAGATCTTCTTACACAGGGCCGAAGACCATCTTTTGTTCCACGAAGTACTGTGTTTTCGAACCGACTCTGCAGACCGAAGAAGTGATTCATGACGCTATATCTCGCCGGCTGAAAAATATCAGATCGGACACGGTGGATTTGTTACAGTACCATTGGCACGATGTAAGTATACAATTCTGCTATAACGGCGCTGCTCGGAGCCGTCTGCGAGGCAAAATGGCTCACATAACGACCTGTCTGCGTAGTATGAAGATCCACAGTACATTCCGGCCCTCCAGATTATGCAAGCTGATCCGCGAGTCAGTAATTTGGGGCTGTGCAACTTCGACACCAAGAGGATGAGAGAAGTCATCGATGCGGGGGTCGAATTTGTAACAAACCAGATTCAGGTAGGTAATATAGGCCGACCGGACCCGACATGCGTTGACCCAACGAGCGCGTGGCTGTGCTGATTGGTATATCCTCCTCACTTGCAGTTTTCTTTGATCGATACCCGGCCTCGATACGAGATGGAGGCAGTATGCACCCAACACAACATCAAGCTTTTGACATACGGGACCTTGGTAGGCACCCCGCCCAATCTCTCCTACGAACACGCTCTTTGAACTTAACGGAAACCCGCTAATACTGTCCAGTGTGGCGGCTTCTTGTCCGAAAAATGGCTCGATAAACCTGCTCCGGAAGCCTTCAGTGAAAGGATGACCCCAAGTCTCAGGAAAGTACGTACCTGCCCGCCTGATATTCCTCCCTAGCATTTTCCATATTTTTTTCCCGCTGACCAAACAACCCCATTTTTCAGTATCTGGAGATGATCACAATTTGGGGCGGCTGGTCTTTGTTCCAAACGCTCCTGACTACCCTCTCCACAATCGCAGCCAAGCACTCCGTTTCTATTTCCGCTGTGGCCGTACGTTGGGTTCTTGATTTCCCGTATGTAGGCGCCGTCCTGGTGGGGGCCAGAATGGGCGTGAGCGAGCACATCAATGAGAATCTGGCGATATATGGATGGTCATTGGACGAGGAGGACCAGGGGAAAATCGAGGATATCTTGAAAATGAGCCGAAGGGATGATGTTTTTGCCGATATGGGAGATTGTGGTTCCGAGTACAGGTGATTGAAACACGGCAGACCTCACAGCGGAGGGACGAAAAATAGAAGATTTGGGCTACCTTTCTTCCCTGGAGGAAAAAGGGACCGAAAAAAAACGACCAAAGGCGCTATTGATGCGCTTGGTTTCTGGTTTCTGGTTTTTCTTTGAAATTTGTATGTATTAAGATCGTTCACGTCCCTTGGACAAAAAGGCCCAAGACATGCCACGACCACTGAATGCGAAACAGTTCCAAAGATAAATAAATTCCACTATAAACAGCGTAGTAGTACAAATAATTATACTAACCAGATCCTATCTCAAGAGTCGCCGAGTGTATGTAATATGTACCGAAATCCTGATAAGGCAGGGCTCATGGAATAGTTGAGCGCGGTCATAATCACCAAGATATCAATCGAACACTTCCTGTCACCATAACCTCCAAAGAAGCGAGGAGATGGGCCTCGAGATGGCAAAACGCCTAGAGCTCGATTTCCCAATCCCTCAAATGACAGTTAATGAAGGTTCGCTGTTCTTCGCACATAGACTAATTGGCACATCATTGGCAGGACGTGACAACTCAAAGCCGTGCGATTGACTGGGAGTTTCGACAGGTTGACATAAAGGGAAAGCATGGCGCCGTTAAAGGTACGAGATGATGAGATTCTAGTGTATTGTTTCCTAATCGTCTTTCTTTGGAAAATCATTCCTGGGAGCTGACGGTTTATCAGTGTCTTCATCCTCGTCTTCATCGTCTTCCAACGGTACATCCATAACGCGCTGCCCAGCACTCTCCAGCACACGACAACTCCATATACGAACACCTTTGTAGACACCCTGAGACAGACAAGTTAGCAAAGCGGGGCTGAGAACTGAAATAATTGGGCACAGTACATACCCATAGGAAGGTGGCCACTCCAATCACGATAACAATCCAACTAATAGAGGCAGTCCTGTCCCTGCCGGTAGTACCGGCTCGTCGGCCACCCCCCAGAAGGCCTGAATTGCGCAGATTCCACCATTGCCATGGTGAAAGTGCAAATATAACTTTCAAAAAGGACAGAACGCCTAGAGATGCGAGCCCCTTGACAAAATGTTCCCACCAAGTCGCAGCTTTGCCCACTGAAACAGTGCGCTTGGCTCCCTCGTCCCAAAAGGCAGCAGAAGCAAGTGTATCGTATGGATCAACATACATGTTGATGATTGGGTCAGCAACAAAACCGAGGATAAACATGACAGATAATAATATCAACACAGTGAGAATAATTTGCATTGAAGTGCTGCTGATCAATTTGCCCCATGCCATACGCTCCAGCCCGTACTGAAAGCCACATGTCGGACATTGCCAGTAATTTCTCGGGGCAAAGCTGGGATCTGCATGCCTCCACTTGCTCAAGCAACCCTCGTGCACGTATCTCGACGAGCCCTTGCATTTGCACGGCCGAATCAATCGCCCCAGAGACGGATCTTCGGACTCGTAGGTGACGCGACGGCCGGATTGCAGAAAGGTTGGGAGATTTTCAGACATCGGGTGATAGGTTGGATGGACAGTTTCCAGGCATATCCTACACATTCGTGAAGGATACGTCCTGGTGGCGCGTGGAGGAGAATCAGCGCTGGTATCTGTTTGATTCCCTGCACTGAACTGCGGCTCCGTGCTGCTAGAAGCTACTGTTGGGTCGGCAGTTCGCTCCTCGGGCCAACGCCACGAAGGAGCGTCATGTCGCTGTCCCGGGAGGTCCATCGGTTCAACAGGGAAAGGGAATTCAACTGGAAATCACGAGAAGGCCAAAGTGAGCAAACGATACAAATATTTACCCAAGGCCAAGGTGAAGCTGGAAAGAGGTTGTCCACTCTCCATATAATGAAGACATGGCTTTAGTGATGTGATGCAGAAAACAAAGGAGAATGCTCGCTGGTCTGTGTGGGAAAGAGGAATGTCTCACGCCAAAAAACATTGAAAAAAGAGTTGTGCTGGCAGAAACCAGAATCGGCAGGATTACGCGGTCGCCAATTCTTGCCCATCGCGAGCTACGTAAACACCTCGTCGCCTAAAGCCAAAGCTGGAGCTCCCAACAACCAACATCACCACCACCACCACTTGACTCGTCCTAGCTTTCTCTTCTTTTCCATTGTCGGGCAAGATTGAAGCACGTTATCTACGAGTCTCTAAAGAGCAACACTGCTTTTTCATCGGTCTTTGGATTCTGGACTTCTCCTGTTGCTACGAAGACTTAAGAGCCCGCCTTTGCCAAACGACGAACATCACTCTGACAATTAGCTTACGGATATATCTATAGTCTCATCTGCTGTGAAAGACTAGAAATCGACCTTTTACCGAACGGTCAGCCCAATATATACCCTTTTGCCAATCGTTCTATCCGCTACCGAGATCTCGATCTATTCTGACCGACATGGCCGACCGCTATTCGTTTTCTTTGACCACTTTTTCTCCGAGGTTTGTCTATTCTTATGTCTGTTTGCGCCGCTTTCTAACATTTGTATAGTGGCAAGCTCGTTCAGATTGGTATAGCAGCTTCAATAAATCATTGTTACTGAGCTAAAAAGTTAACTTCTCCCAGAATACGCTTTGAATGCCGTGAATCAAGGTGTGACCGCCTTGGGAATTAAAGGTATAAACCTCAATACTTTCCCGCTGAGGAATTGATTGCTTACTTTTTGCTTGTTAAGCTACCAATGGAGTTGTCTTGGCTACAGAGAAAAAGTCGTCTTCGCCTCTTATCGATTCGACATCGCTTTCAAAGATTTCCTTAATCACCCCGGATATTGGCATGGTCTACTCAGGTATGGGGCCTGATTACAGAGTGCTCGTGGATAAAGCCCGCAAAACTTCGCACACAGCCTATAAGCGCATTTACAACGAATATCCGCCGACAAGAATACTTGTCCAAGATGTTGCGCGCGTTGTCCAGGAGGCCACGCAGTCCGGTGGTGTTAGACCGTATGGTGTCAGTTTGCTTATTGCAGGATGGGATGAGGGGATTGAACCGGAGACTTCAGAAGCTCAACAAGGCGAAACAGATGCAGAGAAGAAGAAGGCGTCGGGCAAAACCGGCGGCATCCTAAAAGGCGGGCCTAGCTTATACCAGGTCGACCCCAGTGGAAGCTATTTCCCCTGGAAAGCCACTGCAATCGGGAAGAGTGCAACTTCAGCAAAAACCTTTTTGGAAAAACGATACACAGAAGCCTTGGAATTGGAGGACGCCGTGCATATCGCATTGCTCACACTGAAAGAAACAATCGAAGGCGAAATGAATGGCGACACTATTGAGATTGGTAAGTCTCTTCCTCTTGGTATATTTGGCATTAGCTGAGAAATTTTGCAGGTATCGTTGGCCCACCGGCCGATCACCTACTGGGCTTCGAAGGAGTAGAAGGTGCTAGAGGTCCACGGTTCCGAAAGCTGACGAAGGAAGAAATTGAAGATTATCTGACAAACCTATGATAGACGTCCATGATGACTTTGGTTCTGTAATGATAGATCTACATCGTTCTTAGTGAATTCAATTACGGGATTATACATCCACACAAAATCCCAGTTGAGCTGACTCGTTTCTTACTGCCCGAGCCAGTTCGTAGTGGTGTCGTAAATAGAGTGCTACGAAGATTTGATATTATATCTCATGGCCCTTTTTCTCAGCTATTTGTTGACTCAAAACTGTGACAAGTCAGGCCGTTGACGATGGCTTTCTGTCAACTTTAGTTGCTCCGTACAGAGTACAAGTGGGGCCAACCTCATAACCACTAGTTACAGGTGATCGTCCCCAACTCAACCCTGGCACTCCCCGCCAACATCAGGCTCTATGCAAGGGGATATCTTTATTTTGAGACATTCTCCATCTTTTGGACGATACTGTGCTAGGAGATATCCGACAGTATGTATTTCTGGCTACTTGTCAAGCGTACCTCCAGCTGCGACCCTCCGTGCTAAACGCTGGTCAACTCTCCGTCCAACGATGTCTACTTATATCACAAATGAACCGAGCTCGAAGCGGCAAAAGATACATCGAAATTATGATCAAGCGATGCCTTACGCTTCAAAACTTGAGAATGGAAATTCCAACAATGAGCAAAAAGCGCTTCCTCCGCGCAGACCTCGAGGTTATCAACTCGAGATGCTCGACGAAAGTCTACGTCAAAATGTTATTGTCGCAGTAAGTTGTTAGATTCATCTCTTGATCAAGGTCCTTTTGGTTAATGAGTCGACATTTACGCAGATGGATACCGGGAGCGGCAAAACAGAAATGTGGGTGCACCCCGTCGGTTAGGTCACTTTTGCGGCACCTAGTTGACATCTTCTTGAAGTGCAATTCTTCGAATACAAAGGGAATTAGAGCGGTGCGCTGCACACAAAGTAAGTTGTCTACATACAGTGAAGTAATTCATTTCAGACGCTCAACAAAAGCAGTTCGTTTGGTTTATGACACCAACTGTCGCCCTCGCTGAGCAACAGCATTCCGTTATATCAAAACAGCTACCTGCTTATCAGACTCGAATCCTGACTGGGGCAGATAATGTTGACCATTGGTCCACAAAGAGTATATGGGACGGCATTCTTCTGAACATCAGAATTGTTATTTCAACACCTCAGGTGTTGCTCGATGCATTGTCTAATGGTTTTGTTGATTTGCACTGCATTGCCTTGCTCGTCTTCGATGAAGGTACTTACATTGTTACGTCTACTTCTGAATCCCGTTGCACTGGCTGACCATCATAGCTCACCACTGTGCTCAGCATGCTCCTGCCAATAAAATCATGCAGAACTTTTATCATTATCACCTGCGTGAAGAGGGGAGCACCGATGAGTTGCCCCATATTCTGGGCCTCACGGCAAGTCCGATTACGACGGCACGTCATATGGATCTAAAGTGCTCTTTACCCCCTTTTATGTAGTTATCGAGTCCAGCTACTAACTCGGATCTAGGAAGTTGGAAACAAACCTAAACGCTGTCTGTGTGACCCCCAAGTTGCAGCGAGAGGAAATGATGCAATTCGTATACCTGCCCCAGTATCACAGCATTGAATATCAGACAGATGATAAAGAACTGCCTTCGAGATTAAAAGACCTTTTTTTGGCTATTGAAAATCTTGATATTGCAAATGATCCATTTGTCAAATTTATGCGACAAAGAAATGATCTAAAAAGCCAAAAGAGGCTTCAAGATGCCTTGCAGACCAACAAAACGCCCTGTCTTGACCAGTTGAGAAAGCTTTATCGCAGATGTGAGGTTATTAACCAAGAGCTTGGGTCTTGGGCCGCTGAGACCTTCATTTCACGCTGCCTAATGCGACTCCAAGATAAACATTCAAACATGTCAGAGTCAAGATGGACAGAATGGGATAGGCAAGATGACTTCTACTTCATTGATATTCTCTCTCGGGTGGTATCCTTGGACGGAATGTCTCCATCAATTCCTGAACCATATGAAATCTCAGCAAAGGCACATAAATTGATTAGCTTTTTAGAAAATGAGCATACTAATGACTCCATTTGCATAATCTTTGCAAAGGAGAGAACAACAGTTGTTATGCTTGCACATTTACTTGATGTGCATCCTCGCACAAAGCATATCAAGACAGTTGCATTCCTAGGAAATTCAGCCTTTGCGACCAGAAAAGCTGATTTCACAGAACTGCACAATCTAGCAGCACAGAGTCTTGCCATTGATGACCTTCGTACTAAAAAGAAAAACCTTATCGTGGCAACTGCTGTTCTGGAAGAAGGTATTGATGTGCCTATTTGCGATCTGGTTGTTTGCTTTGATCTTCCAACTGACCTAAGATCCTTTATACAAAGGAGAGGGCGGGCGAGGAAGAGAAGCTCAAAATTCGCCCTTTTCCTTGATTCAAATGACCATCAAAAGACTTCGAAGCTGAAGTCAATGGAAGAAGCAATGAAAAACCTATACCTCGAAAACAAAAGAACTCTTGAGGATATCCAATGCCTGGAAGCGGTCGAAGAGGATGGCTATGATGGTTTCCGTGTGGAGTCGACAGGGTTAGAGAAATCTCATGGAAGCTCAAATGAGACCACGCTAACAGATTCTAGGGCCTATCTTACTCTTTCGAGCGCCCGAAGTCACCTTTCACACTTCTGTGGGACTATGGCATGTCAATTCATTGATGCAGAGCCCGAATTTATACTCGAACGAGACACTGAAGGCAATATTTCGGCCAAGGCCATCTTGCCAAACTTTCTTGACCCTAAACTGCGTGTATTCCAGGGTATCGCTGTATGGGCGACCGAAAAGATGGCAAAGAGAGATGCCGCATTTCAAGCTTATGTGGCGTTGTACAAGGCTGGATTGGTCAATGATAATCTGATGCCGGCCCATCGCCGCAAGGATGAGAAGAACGAGATTGAATTGATAGAGAAACGGCAAAGTTTTGCGAAAGTCTCGAAGACCTTCAACCCTTGGGAATTCGTTGCCACTAAATGGCGGGAAGCAGATGGTTTTTTTCAAAGTCTTATCGAGATAACAACTGACTCTCAAGTCTTCCCGCCAATGGTCATGGTCCTTCCGGTGGAACTTCCCTGCGAAATTTCCTTCGAACTGTTCTGGAACGAGGAAAATACCTTTCTGGCTTCTGTCAAGCGCCAGGGGAAGACCGCTGCGGCCGGCCTTGTCCACCTTGCCACCGACACGACTTCGATTCTTCTGTCGTCTGTATTTGCTCAGAAAATGGTGCGGGGTAGTTCCGATTTTTCTTGGCTATTTCTGCCCCAGTCAAATGCATCTTCTATCCAGGAGTGGTGCAAATCTGTTGTCGGAAAGATTTGCTTAAGCGATATCGACGATTACGATTCCGTCGACTTCGGACGGTTTGGACTTGTGAGACGTATCGACAATCAAGCGCGCCCTTGCACGTTTGAGAAATTTGTATGGCGGAAATATGCCCCAGAGGAAGCGTTCGACAATGCCAACTCCAACGAAGAGGATATCGAAGGATGCGACGTCCTCCATATTGAGGGCACAGTGTGGCCTAAACGGACTGACTTCTTGCATCCGGTAAAAAACTCGGATACCTCGAAAACGTATCACACCGCGAAATGCTCTCATCCAGCGAGTATTTGCACAGTCGACAAATTACCAGTACAATATACCCGATTTGCGTTGTTTATTCCTTGCTTAATGCACAAAATAAAGATTTATCTAATTGCGGACGAGCTGGCTCGAACAATCTTACGTCAAGTCGATTTCAGTGATAGATCTCTCGTTTTGACGGCCATTAGTTCGTCTGCCGCAAGGGAAGCTTCTAATTACCAACGGCTGGAGTTTTTGGGAGACAGTCTTCTAAAGCTGCATACCTCAGTACAGCTCGCTGCGAAGAACCTACATTGGCCAGAGAGTCTTTTGTCGAGTAAAAAAGATACTATTGTCTCGAACGGTAATCTGGCAAATGCCGCATTGCGGACTGGATTGGATAAGTTTATCCTTACTGAAACTTTCAGCGGCGCCAAATGGCGCCCTTCATACAACACAGATCATATTAGTGTTGAGAACGAGGAGGAGTCAACAAGAGAGATGTCCACCAAGGTTTTGGCAGACGTTGTCGAGGCTCTGATTGGTGCAGCCGACGTTGACGGTGGTGATAAGAAACTTCTAAGTTGTTTGGAGGCATTCCTTCCGTCCGTCAAATGGTCTCCCCTCACCGAATGCGTTGATATTCTTCATCACCAGACGGATACTCTCGGTGATGATCACAATATGGTGCTGCCGGAAATTGAAAGACTAGTCGGCTATACCTTCAAAAAGAAGTCACTTCTTTTAACTGCAGTCACGCATCCGAGCAGCAGAACCTCAGGTTCTTCTTATCAGAGACTGGAATTTATGGGTGATTCCATCTTGGATATAATCATAGTGCGGGCATTATTCGAATCGCCCAGAGAATTCCCTCATTATGATATGCACCTTATGCGCACGGCCCTGGTCAATGCAGACTTCCTTGCCTTCTTGTGCATGAATGCATATGTAGAGGCTGATCGGGGAGAAGCAATAGAAAATAACAAGAACAAGGTCAAAGTTGCAATGACGAACCGAAAGACTTATCTCTGGGGCTTCATGAAGCACTCGGTATCCTGGGATATTGTTGATGCCCAGCAGAGAGCCGCGAAGCAGTATGAGGAATTACATGAAGAGATTAGCGAAAGGCTTGGCTCGTCGAAGACATATCCTTGGGCATTACTTTGTCGACTTGATGCTGCCAAATTCTTCTCGGATATGATCGAAAGCGTTCTAGGCGCAATCTTCATCGATTCCCACGGCTCGATGAGTGCGTGCCGCGCGTTCCTTGATCGCATTGGCTTGATACAATATCTGGAACGGGTTTTGTCCGAGGACATTGATTTCATGCACCCAAAACAGCGTTTGGGCCAACTTGCTAACACCTCCACCGTCCAGTATGAAACCAAACGCAGTCAAGACAGCGAGACGCGAGGGTGGGAATGCATTGTCCGTGTCGGAGACGTGGAGGTCGTACGTGTTGATGATGGGGTAAGCAGTATTGACGCCGAAACCACAGCCGCGGACGCCGCAGTGGCGATTTTGCGGGCAAAGGGTTTGTTAGTGGAGAACAAAACGCCAGGCGACGGGATGTCCGATTAGCCTCTGGAGAAGTCTGGAGAACTGATGTCTGTGCACTCTGTTTTTTCTTAACTTTGGACTATGATCGTTGGTTGGGTTTTAAATATCATGCAAATGTTGTGGAACAACTTGAAATAGTCAGTTGTCCGCTAGATCACTATGAGTATGGATGAGTAGTGTACTCCGTACTTGGATAGACAATGCACGAGATAACCAATATTCCGGCCCATCTGCAAAGCATTGGTTAACCCTTGGTGCATATAGACACCAATGCATATGTAGGTATGGCGATGCTACCTGTTTACTCCGTACCCCCTCCGAATCCCCGGCGTGTGGTTGCTTCGTGGACGCCGGCCACGGCAAACAAACCAACATTCCTTTCGGGTGCTCCTCATAATCCGTATAGTCGCCACATGAGGTCGTTGGGCATTGCAACAGTGATGGTATCCGGTGAGTCAGAAAGAGACGGGATGCTGCGTTGGTGAAGTGGTCTGCTTTGGCCGCATTTGATAGTAGCCCGGGTCTAGCCGAGAACTTGCTACTCTCTGCACGAAGGTGAATGGTGACGATGACGATGATGATGGTGATGGCTGTCCCCGTCCACCTTTGGACATCCTCATAATGTGCGCGCGCAGATATCTGCAGTAGTTACATGGGGCCCGCATGCATCACCATTTTGGCTAATCCGCATTCCGAATTTCCGCCTCTTGGAAGTAACTAAATAACAGCTCAGCCAGCAGGATCACATATGCAGTGCAACAAGCGACCAACTGCAAAGAAATCAGCCAAGTCAGAGTCAGAAGATCAAGTCTCGTTATTCTGGGATGCGCATCATTTCAGGTTCTCCCCGATAACACCCTCGCCGAATATATTTTCTTTCGATTGTACTCCCCGCACTGTTCGAAAAAGTGGGATAAAATATAAACGACGCTAGAGTTCCCGCTCATGCTGCATGGCGGTTATCCAGTCCGATGGAATGTTAGAATTGGCCTATGAAGCGCTGCTACATCACAACGGCTACATAGGATGCCGAGAGTTGGGCCTCTCAAAACTCGATTCACGACGCAATCGGTCCAAGCTGCAATAACGGCTAAACTACGTATTCCGTTCACGGTAATTGGGAAAGTTTCTTCGCGAATGGCTTTCGAAAGACATGTTCATAGGGTACGAAGGTCTCATATGCAGAAACTAGCCGGGGACGGTATTCGTCGAATCCCAGTGAACTTTCAGCGAGATGTTATGCAAGCGTAGGAAAACGTGTCACGCCGCGACTTGGTCCCGCTGCGTGAACGAGGGTGCATGCATCCAATTTCCGTAATGCGATTGCTGGTATCAGTCATGAGTATATGACCCCATGAAAGAGCCTCAATTCTCAATTCAATCTTCGGAGTTGGTCTGAATTCTGGCCGTCCGCTCGCTGCAAGTTCGGTCGGGTTAGTTTGCTTAAAGTGCACGCGTTCCGCCCGACATTATCAGTGTTCCAAGGTATAAACAGTTCATGTCTTTTTCCCTTTTCTTTTCAACCCCGGTGCTGGTCACAGAAACCTGTAATGGGCAAGCTTTGATATAATACCGTGCCCTAGCATAAACTATCAGTCACATCTGCGAGTATGCACCCAGAGCGGTCAAATGTTGGTTTATGCAACGAACACTAACCTCTCTTATATTTTAGTGTCGCAAGAATCTTTCTATTCATTGAACGCTTGGGCGAGAAACCGACCGGGGGACCTCTTTGACCGGCTTTCGTCCTATTCATGCATATCTAACACCCCCGACTCACCGGCTGCGAAATATACGTACCCGGGCAATTCGAGACAAGGCTCACTGATGGTCCAGCGCGGTGACGGCGTGGCTAGCAACGCGTCCACTCACGATATGTCCGTTCCACGCAGCGTACCTTCTTTGGCGGAGCTGTCTGCTTCGACGGGCTTCTCGGGTTCCATAAACACGGCACTGGCAAGTGAAGTCGATTTTCATCATATACTCCACAGAGACGATAACGACAATTTTGTGGCTCCAGACGTGCCGCGCTCACTCGCCTGCCACTGTCTGTTCCGATTCCTTGGCTGCCAGAAGGTCTTCGACAATATAGAGGAATGGAAGACTCATGTTACAAGCCACTTCAGGCTGCACCCAGTACCGTTGAATGCCACTTGCCAGGTTTGCAAGCAGCAATTCCACAGTGGTGAGGCAGGGGAGGCGTGGAGTAGAATGCTGGACCACATTGCTGTTCAGCATATCCAACAAGGGCAGACATTGGTGGGAACATGCTCCGGTTATGAGCTCATGCACTATTTATACTGCAAAGGCCTTGTGTCACAAGAGCATCTGAAGCTCTTACAGTATCGCGATCCCAACTCCGGAGCAAATGGTCCCGGGTATCGAGAGGATGCCGGACTGCCTGTTGAGCCGTACTACGTCAGCGCCAGTAGCCGACGCGAACGTCGAATGAGAGGAAGAAGGTCGTGAAGAAGAAATTTGCGCGGTTTTGAGTCGAACTCTCGAACTCTTTGATTGTTATTTTTCAGCCGAGACGCCGAGCGCCGATGCGTTGAGCCTGGGGCTTGAAAGCAGCTTTTGGAGTATGCCAGGCAACGCAAGCCTGGAAAGAAAAAAAACACTATACGTATTTCATAATGGGTTTGCATTTTATTATAGGAGTTGATGGATGGCCTCTTGTGACAGGTTCGCTGGATACCCTGCCCAGTCATCGTTAACAGTTCAGATACCATAAGAATGATATAACTAGCTTAGCTAGGTTTTCAATAATAAATCTGTGCTTCAATCTGTGCATGCAGTTGGAATGTCGTTCTGTAGGCAGATGAAATGACATTAATACTGATATCGCTGTGACGCTGTTGCCTCGAGCTCTAAACAAACAAGACAAACATCACAAAGACCAAGATGAGCTTTTGGCTTTGAGCAACTGCGTGATCATCCAACTGGTTTCTCTCGCTTTGAAGACAGGAAGACTTACGCTTTGTGATCTGGACCCTTTGATTCACTGTGAACTGTACGGAGTACACCATGAGCACAAGAAGTCAACAATACGGACCCTGAACCCTTCCGCGGCCCCCTTCTCAACTTACCGATCCTCTTTATCTCCCACTTGCACACTACACAATGGAGCACCTTTCTTTGCAGGATTCCAACCCGAATAACGCCCGCGGGCGACCTGGAGCCGGTCCTTCTCCAGGTCCACCTGCGCATCATCCGGAAGGCGGCCGATTTCAACAACCTAGCCCTCCCGTTGGACCTCCCCACCCCCAACAGCATCAAATGCCACAATCCAACGCACCGCCGCAACAACCTGGTGGAATGACGGTACTGCCTACTCGTGGGCCACCGCAATTACCGCCGCAACTATTCACGACTGCTGCACAACTTCTGGACTTGACTGATAGTGAGATAAGCCTTGTTTTCCCTTCGGCACCGGCTGCGGTGAACGGCCTAAACATCGGTGAAATATGTGGCCAGGCTTTATTTTCGAGGCATTGCGCAGAAGGGTAATGTGCTAATGAAATTGGTGCTTGTGCGCTCTGTTGGGGCATTATAGAAAAACTTCTTCTGATCCTTCGTGATGGTCGCAAACTGATTGGGGTGTTACGAAGCTGGGACCAATTCGGTATGGTTGAGTTGTCCCAGTCTCTGCCCGTCTTATAGTTTATCTAATTCAGTCATTTCTGCGAATACAGCCAATTTGGTCCTTCAAGATACAGTGGAACGAATCTACGGCGGCAACCTCTTTGCTGAACAATCATGCGGAGTATATTTAGTTCGTGGAGAGAATGTACTCATGCTGGGAGAGATCGTACGTCTACGTATTGATATACTGTTGTCGAAATATTCTGACCATTTGATATGTTGCAGGACCTCGACAAGGAAGACGACGTACCCGGGCCTTATACTCGGGCCCCCTATGAAGAAGTGCTCAAGAAAAAGCAACTTGCGATGGAACACCAACAGGATCTAGATAAGCGCCGCACGAAAAAGCTGCAAACTCTTGGGTTTGAACCTGAACACAGTGGAGAAGTCTTATTCTGAACTTGACATAAAGTAGTGTGTCAAGCCAACAGAAACTCGGCTTGATACTGCGTGATTGACGAACGGGTCCCGACACAGCATAGAAGTTATGTGTACCGCCTCAGCAAGTGAGACGAATTTGGCCAAAGTTGTGGGGCTTTATTGCGAAAAATAGGAAAGTGGACGAGGAATGTTCCCGTCTACTCTGACTATACATGGCGTCTTTCGAAGACAACTGTGCCCAGTGTTTGCGACGACGTGACCGGTCCATACCAGGCGTTGATGAGATTTGTAGGCTGAAGTGTGCCGAGCAAAAGGAAGCCATTAGAACAGATTGTTGTTGAATACGCATTCATTGCGAAATTTTCTCTAGGATAGACTTCTCAGACGGTCTGTGATCTTGAAGCCAGGTCAATCTCAACGCAGCGAGAAGTCTGCTTTTTAATTAAATAAAAACTGAAAGCCCTGCTATCATACGGAGTATTTTCTCTCAAAATCGTCACGAGTGCTTTCAAATCTGATACCCCTGGGAAAGGTCGCTTCTAGTAGTGCACCGACGGGCTGTTCAAAGACCAACTTCTGTTCGTACCAACGATGAGCAAATCTAAGTCATTGAGATTTATTCAAAGACCATAATTAGCTCATGAAGACATCCCAAAAGATACCGTTCTTCGTAACCATTGAGATTTGCCTGTAAGAAATGGCGGTTGGTTGTTCGCCCCACACAAGTCGCTATCGATAACCGCAAGACTCTAAAATTTTATTTCAATTCCCAAGCTCACCGACCAACACATTCCCTCGCCAATATAGCCCAACGGCAATTTGTGACGCCAGGCAGTTGAGCAGAAGTGATTATTCCTTTTGCTGGAATTCACCTGCATCATGGCGACTCTGCAAGAGAAGCTCGACAAGATAAAATCTCCGAAACTGCAGAATCAACATTCTGTAAGTGCCTGGCAAGCCCATTAGACAGCTTCGTTTCTGCAAGTGTTCATGAACAAGAGACTAATCGAAGCTCAGGCAGCCATAGTTCTCTCTGCGGTTGAAGACACTCTCCGCGAACAAAATGCCGACTTCACCGCGACCGCATGCTTTGCCGCTCTTCTGGGTTTACTTAGCCAGTCCGTCAATTCCACACAAGGTCTGGTAGACAAAGAGCCTATTACTTCTATTGTCTACCTCCTAGATGTTATCTCTCCCTACGTTCCGGCACCGCTACTCCGTGCGAAGTTCTCGCAAATACTGGCCGGTATTGTGCCGGTCCTCACAGCACCGGATGCCGAAGCACCACTGCTAAGATCTTCAATTGGATGTCTACAATCTTTGCTTGTGGCTCAAGATGCAGCCGCGTGGGCTCTTCCGCAGACTCAAATTGGTCCGCGACGAGCGATGGCGGGATTACTAGCTTTGGCTGTCGACCACAGACCGAAGGTTCGGAAGCGAGCTCAGGATGCTCTAGTTCAAGTGTTAAAACATCCTCCGCCGAGTCCATCCCTAGATCATCCAGCAGCGGACATGTGCGCGGAAACTGCTCTCATGACATTGAGAGAGAGTGTGGCAACAGCTGGGAAGCAAAAGAAGGGCAAGCATCCGCAGCCGAATCAGCACGAACCCGCAGTTATCCATGCGCTGCATCTGGTTAAGACAGTTGCAACAGCTTCGGGAGGATGGCCAAGCAAGAAGATTGAAGCCTTATGCGAACTATTAATGAACGTTTCACGGTCGTCAAATGAATTTTTGACAATGGGTGCATTCGAGGTATTCGAGGTGATCTTCGAGGGTATGGCGGATGATTTCTCCTCTTCAAAGTTACCCCGTCTGTTGGAGGCCATTCGAGAACTAAAGCCTTCGCACAACGACTCGCAACTCCTTCCACCGTGGATCGCTGTGCTCTCAAGAGGATACGATGTCTCTGCTCAAGTACACCCGGAAGATACGTTTGAGAGCTTGCCGGAATTATTTGATCTTGTCGCCTCCTTTCTCAACTCCTCTTCACATAATATCAGAATATCCGCTTCTGAATGCCTTGTTTCATTCCTCGTCAACTGCATTCCCGCTAGTGTAATCGTTGACCCTTCTATCTACGACGAAAAAACAATGGAGAAGCTTGCAAAAACAGCGACAGGCCTGCTCTCTGTCAAATATCAAACGGCATGGGCGGAGGTTTTCAGCGTGCTGACAGCCATGTTTGAAGCCCTGAGATGGAGATCGGATCCTTTGCTGTTAGAAGTTGTAAGGACCATTGGAGAGATTCGGGGAAACGAATCTTTTCACGGCAAGAAAGAAGCAGACAAGGTTCTCGGCGCTGCAGTTGGCGCTATTGGTCCGGAAGCTGTGCTAAAAATTCTACCATTGAATATAACGAAACAGAAGGCCGGGGAGCCAGGTCGTGTTTGGCTTTTACCTATACTCCGAGATTATGTCGCCAACACTCGCCTGAGTTATTTTCGGTCTGAGTTTGTTCCTCTTAGTGAAGCTTTATTCCAGCGGGTACTCGAATACGGCAATGCTGAGAAGACAGTTGAAGTCAAAATCTTCGAAACTCTTGTTCAACAAACATGGGCTATATTACCGGGCTTCTGCAAATTGCCTTTGGACCTCGTCGAAGCTTTCGACCAGTCTTTTGCAGAGCTTCTTTCGAACGTGTTATATAAACAAACTGAGCTTCGTGTAGATGTTTGCAAAGCTCTTCAGAATTTGGTCGAATCCAATAAGGAGATCGCGTCGCTCGAATCAGAGGCAGATGATCTCCTTTTGCAACGGCGCATTACGAAAGAAGCGGCAAAAAAGAACATCGCCCACCTTGCTAGCTTTTCGAATAATTTCCTTGCCGTTTTGTTCAACGTCTACAGCCAAACGTTGCCACAATTCCGGGGTTATATCCTGCAGTGTGTCAATGCGTATCTGAGCATTGCACCGGAGCAAGTATGTTTTCTCGTCTGATTTGTCTAATTAACACTACTAATTCCTAATTTCTAGGAATTGATTGATACGTTCAACCGAGTTACAAAGATGCTTGAGGATTCTCTGAAAGAAGCTCCCAAGGAACAAGAAAAGACAAAAGGCACAGGAGAGAAGATGCCCCCAATATCCCACACGCTAATGGATCTTGTTGTCACCATGTCTATTTATCTTCCACGAGCGAGCTTTGCGACTTTGTTTTCTCTTGCAGATGTCGTTCTCAATACCGTGTCTTCCGACCCACAATTGATCAAGAAAGCATACAAGCTCATACCCCGTCTCGCTACAACTGAGGCGGGAGCTCGCGCTCTTGAGGAACGTAGTGCAGAGCTGCAGAG
This sequence comes from Byssoonygena ceratinophila, assembly GCA_001430925.1. Lineage (NCBI taxonomy): Eukaryota > Fungi > Ascomycota > Eurotiomycetes > Onygenales > Onygenaceae > Byssoonygena > Byssoonygena ceratinophila. Next base: position 19,843 of record LJPH01000440.1, read on the forward strand.
CCTCCTAATCTCGACAGCCGACAAGACCCTGTCTCCTGCCCGTCGAGATCGATTTGCGGCCATCCAAGAAGTTATAACCCACCTCCCCACGTCCGACCTTCATTTCGTCCCATCGATTCTCTCAGAAGTTGTTCTCGGATGCAAAGAGAGCAATGAGAAAGCTCGAACCGCGGGCTTTACACTGCTGATACATCTTGCGAACCGGGTGAGTGATGCCGAACGCAATCCTCCCGGCACAGTGATCCGTAACTCTCTCGTTCCTCATATGGCAGACGACGCTCCAAATGCCCCGGCAACTATCGAAGAGTTCTTCACCATGGTCTCAGCCGGTTTGGCGGGTAGTTCCCCGCATATGGTGGCGGCGTCGATCATCGCTCTCTCCCGTCTTCTCTTCGAGTTTCATTCTAAACTTCCGCCGGCTATGCTATCGGATCTTGTCCAGACGATTGATCTCTTCCTCACGAGCAATAACCGCGAAATTGTTCGCGCAGTGCTGGGTTTTGTGAAAGTGGTTGTTGTTGCTCTTCCGGATGATCTACTTAGACCCCGTTTGGACTCTCTCGTGCCAAATCTAATGGTCTGGAGCAAAGAACACAAAGGCCGACTCCGAAGCAAGGTAAAAGGTATCCTTGATCGTTTGATTCGCCGCTTTGGCTCTCAGATTGTCGAAAGTCTTACTCCAGAACCCGACCGCAAATTTGTCGTTGCCATCCGTAAACAGCGTGAGAGGAGCAAGCGGAAGAAGGAGCAAAACAAAGAAGCTGCAGGAGACGAGTCAGACGAGGATGAATCGAGGAACCGCAAAGCCGGCAACGCATTCAGCAACGAATTCGACAAAGCCGTCTACGGCTCCGATCTATCGGACTCGGAACCGGGTTCCGACTCGGACGACGCAAGCGAAATCGAAATCGACGCCGGAGGCAAAATGCACAAACACAGCTCCCGCTCCAAAGACAAACCACAACCCAACCCCAAATCTAGTCGGCAACGAGGCAAATCCCACCACGGGACCGGCGCCAACGCAGGCGACGGGGAGCAATACATCCGCGAACTCTCCCCAGAATCCAACCCGCTCGATCTCCTCGCGCCCAACGCGCTGGCAAACATATCCAGCACGAAGCCGTCAGTGCGCTTCCTCGACGCCAAACGACCAAAGAAACGCTCCGCTCGCGTGGACGCAGATGGTAAACTACTTTTGGGCGACGTGCAGGACCAAGACGGAGACACGCAGATGGGCGGGGCCGATGGCGGAGAAAACGCCGGTTCCGGCGACGCAGTCAATGCGTACATTGCTGCCGTCAGCGGGCCGGACGCCGTGCGCAAGGGCCAAAAGGGTCGGTTGAAGGTCAGTCAGAGCGGTGTGGGGAAGAAGTCTAGAGATGCTGGGATGGATCTCGATTCAGACAATGAGGAGCGTGGTCATGCTGCTGGTGGTGGTGGTGGCGGCAATAAGGCGTCTTCCGCTGGCGGAGTGGGAAAAAATAATGGCCGGCGGGGTCTTGGGGTGCCGAAGCGGAGTGGAAGTGGAAGCGGAGCCGGTGGTGGTAGTGGTGGGGCGGGGAGGATTGAGAAGCAACGTAATGTAAAAGTGGGAAGGAGCGGGAGCGGGTTTCGAAGGAAGAGTGGGGGGAGGAAGTAAAGGCGGAAAAATAAATGTTAGCGGGGTACTCGGTACTTGCACACTTTTGTTTTATACCACTCTAAAAAGGGCATGTTTATGATTTTTTGGGCCTTTTGGCAAAGGTTGGATCACCAAAAGACTCGGTTAGTCGGGATATAGGAAATAGCACATCGTTTAACTTCTATCATGCTTGCGTAAATTTTCCAGAACTCTTCTTGACGAAGATATTTCTGCTCTTCTGTCACTGCCATTTGCGATCAATACTAGAAAATTCAGAAGCAAGATATTCATATCATTTCCGTCTACACCCTCCGAGAGAAGAGGGACCTATGGATTACTACTCCGAAAAAAAAGGGAAATAAGATCACGACAAAATTCCTCCCAAAAAAAGATAGAAGGAAAAAAAAAAGGCATTGAACACGTTTTTCTAAACGCTCCCATTTCGAGATTGATTCACAACCGCACTCCTCTCTCGTTTTTTCCGCCTCCTGGCCCTTCCAAGCCACGCCTTCCACCAATTCCTAACCCCGAGCACCGCGGCTCTCCCATCATCTCGACGTTCCGTGCCGTCTGGATTTCCCATGATCATGGTGAAAATCCAGAAAAAGGCCGATATCCACGCGGCGAAGAGGATTGGAATGATGAGTAGTGGTGACAGGAGGTGCACAGAGACGAGCCAGGGAATTGAGTAGTTGCTATTATTATATGACGAGGAGGAGGGCGAGGTGGGAAAGGGGTGGGGTTGAAAGGTGTCGTAACGAGGAAGTTCGCGCGAGCCGTGTCTGGAGTGTGTGTGCGAAGGTGAGTGTGATTCAGACTGATGGTACGGATGCCGCTCTCGACGTCTTTGAGATGGAGAAGGCGATGATATCAGACGCTGGTGGACCCGATGGAGCGGGAGAAGCGTTTGGTATATTTGCGTGGAGAATGAATTTGGTGACTTGAAGAATGCCGTGGGCGGGCATAACCGTAACGGAGCGGCGAAGATGAGCAATAAGGTAACGAAGAAAGTGGAAAGGGCGGCGAAAAAGGAAAATGAAGGGACGAGGAAGGACAGACGGAGCTGGACCAAGAAACTCGGATTGTCAGTTATGATCGTATGCAGCTTAGGGCAAATATTACAGTGTGGTTGCACAGAGACTCAATTGGACAAACAGTTTTCGACGGCTATGTTTTGACGACTTGCGGTGAAAGGCCTGTTGACCAAGTCTAACCTGCGTCTGCTCATCGTGTATTGAGGTGCAGATCGCAAAAGCCCAAATACAGAGGCCCCACAAACAATGAACAAGAGAAAAGATATCAACTCACAAGAATATAGAAAGCATTCTCATGGTCCGAAGCACACGTCGCCCGGTACTCCTCCTCCTCATCATCATCATCATCTTCTTCATCTTCATCATCCCCATGATTTTCGCCATTCGTGCCTATCACGGGACCATGTGTTCTGGGCCGCTGAGAGCTAGGTTCAAAGGTCAAGGTCCCCAGTGCCATATTGTTTTTCGTTTGCGCCCATTCCCGTTGCTCATGCCAGCTGATCCCTCTATCGTCCGACATCGAAGCAGGCTGTGCGTTTGATGCAAGTATAAATGCAGTCGCTGGAAAGGTAGGCTGTTGATTGTATCCCGCTTTCGTATTCGAGGCGGATGCCATTGTCGAACTAGAAAGCGATGTAGGCTCATCCGAGGAGAGCTGTGATATCCGTAGACTGTCGCGGTAGCCCTCTGCATCGCGTGCGAGAGGTGGCTGTCGTTCTGAGCCGGTAGGATGACGGTGGGACTTTAGGTGTTCGTCGGGATTCGAGGTTGGAGTGAAGGAATCAGAGGAGTCCTGGTCGAGCGTAGGGTAGGCAATCCGATTCTGGTCATGATGGTAGGGCGGGGTGCGTGCCATGGCCTGTGGGGACATGGCCATGCGATATGGGACCGGAAAAGCCGGGAGGGCGAGGAGTGATGGCAGTAGCAAGGGCCACTATGGAGGCCAAAGTCGCGGCTCAAGTTGGTAGGTGAGATATAAGAACTAAGCGCTGTCTGAGCGACAGAGCTTCAAAATGATACATTGAGTGACCCTGGATTGAGAGTCCCATCCATATGTGTGTATATAATATGAATATATATATCACACACCGACTTGTGGGGCGGAAAGTATATATGGGGTCAAGGGGACGGGGATTAGTAGGAGGAGGAGGAAGAGGAGGAAGAGGAGGAAGAGGAAGGCGATGAAAGGAGGGAAGGAGCAGGAACAGAAGAGTTCAGCAACAATAACGAGAGCAAGGCATGGCTTTAAGAGTGAAAGGGTAAAAGCGAAAAGAAAAACGCCCAGCGCCCGAGCGGGAATGCCCAGCGGAACCAAGAGACAAGCCCACAATGCCAACAAAAATGCGTCAGAGGCATCCTCAGCACAAAGACGGGAGGGAGAGAGAGAGACGGGCTCGGCACAGCGTTCACGGGCGCAGAAGCGAGAAATTCGAGAGCAGCGCAGCGGGCGGAGTGGCAGTCCTCCTCACTTTGCCAAGACGCACAGGTGCCGAGACGCCGAGCCCTTGGCAAACAGCCCTTGGGTTCTTGGGTGAAAGCATTGTCGCCTTTCTTCTCTTTGCTTTGGGCTGTGGTTTCAGATTAAGGTCGACCGGCGAAATCGAGTGGACAAAGCAGCCACGGAGAGCGTTCTTTGACCGAAAAGACAGGAGAAAGGGTGCACAGCAGCGGAGAGCAGAGCGGTGACAACAGCAAGTGAATCGCTTTTGCAGCTTCTTCCTCGCCCTTTTTGCAGCTCGTCGTCGTGTGTCGTCGTCTGTTGCCGCGGTGGGCGTTGCTTACTCAGCACCAGTTCAACCCGTAACCGTCAATACATCCATACATACGGACAGTACTGGTATATACGAGAGTTTCCGCCAAGTGGCTTGTCCGTTCTTGGGCTCTGCCACTCCGGCTCTGGCTGCTGATTGGGTCCCGGAGCCTTTTCCGTGGCAGCCGCACTGGGAAGATCACAGAATGCCAAGCCCACATTGCCCGCGTCCCGGCGAATCACACGGCGCGCTGCCTTTGTTCCCCCATGGAGGTAATATCCCCCGGTATCGCTGTTGTAAATTAAAATACTCCCACCCAAGGAATCCCCAAAATCAGTCATCAGTCTCCGTATTCTGGACTTGAGCTTTCCTCGGAATCCGCAGCTATCCCCTTACGTACTCTGTACTTCCAAGGAGACAATGAACAGGACAACATCTCAGTACAAAAGACTGGACTGGCCTCCACAAATCATCCCGATCACCGCGCTCGATGTACAGAATACGTAATAGTATGTGAAAATCCCTTGCTTTCTGTTTCACTAGAGAAGACTGTCCAACATGTCTTTTCCAACGCCAAGGTCGAGCCATGCTGCTTGCTCTTCGGAGGTTTGCAGTAGAAACACCCAAATGGTCTCGACTTTCACAGTGATTGTGGGTATAACACCTGCAGAAGCTCTTTGCAACAACCTTGTAATGACGCAGCGCTCCCAATGGGGATCCCGAATATTTGGTCTCGACGATCCTTTGTTCAATAAGTACCCTTTGCTGCTCCTATTTGAGGTCAGTTGAACGTCCAGCGGTTGTATTCTCTACACGCAGAATGAGTGTCGGCGTCTAAACTGGATGAGTTGTACGTTATAAAAAAAAAGGAACTGATAGTCTATCGCTCTTATAACTAACAATGCTTGGAGTAGAATGGCAGCACCGTGACAGTCTGCAGTGCATTCGCTTATCAGTTGATTTCCTCTTCATGATCCTGAAATGGCCATCCCTCTTGAACCCATCGCACCTCCTCCGGCGTATCAGAATCATCCAGCAAGCCCTGCTTAAACTCCATGTTCTTCTTCACAGCGTCATCGTAAGCCTCAGTCCTGATCCAGCCATCGTCGCTCAAGCCCTGTAGCTCCGACTTCCAGTACTCAACAAGTCCATTCATCTGAAACCAAGTCGGCTCCTGTTCGTAGTGCATCTTGACCTCGGACTCGGTGAAAGATATGGGGCATGGGACCGGTTCTGGCAGGCTTGCGTTGAAATGGTCCCAATTCTCAATTATTCGGATAAGAGCCCCCTTTAGGCTGAAAACGTCTCCGCTCCATTGTTTTTCGGCTCTGTCGACAAGGTGATGTGTTACGAGGACACGCGGATCTCGCATTCCTGCCAGGTGTCTTTCGTTTAAGCCACCGTTAAACACCATGTAAAGATAAAATAGCGCTCTGCGTCTGTACAGTTCATCTGCTTGAGACTTCTCTTCTGGGCCCAGTGAGTCATAGTCGTCAGGAAGCGCCGGTTTTTCAAGCGCTTGTGGTGGAGGGTAATCAGGGCTCTGGAGCATGGGAGGATGTCCTGTCGCCAGAAGAAGTGGTAGCAAGGTCGCATGTTGCCAGTCTATGATGCATGAAATCTTGTGGGTTTCCGGACAAATGAATATGTTGCCGGGAGTGAGGTCTGAACAAAGTCAATCACCAAGTTCTTTGATGTGGATGGGGTTGACTGACCTGGGTGGCGCAAAGTGGGACGGTTCAACTCGATGCGCGGATCCTCACCAAGGAGATACGGAGCCACTGCCATGTACTGGTCAAGGAGCCGGACGTGATCGTCCGGCGACTTGATGCCTTCAAAATTGACAATATGTGGAAATCGGACAGGACGGGGTTTACCATATCGTTTCGTCCACTCACGCTCCCGGTTTCCTATGGAAACCAAATAGTCCTTTGGGGTTTCCCCTGAAGAGTGCCCTGTTAGCTTACGGCCTGCAATCAACCAGGGTAGAGAAGAGCGGAGCGTTGGAAATCATTACAAGGGCCACGATATATTCCTAACTCTGCACGTTTGCCGTACCAGAACATATAATCGGTCGTAGGGCCAATACAAAACCGCTCATCTGCGGACGACATGGCTGGATCGGTGCCCTCTGCATAAAGGTCTTGTTGAAGGTTCGATGGGACATCGTTCTTATAATATATGCTGCCAAAATGACCAAAGGGAATGTCAAAGAGCTTCGTCTCAATGTCGACCAAACTCGTCACAAGGTAGTGACGTTCTTGCTTTGATAGATTGAACCATCTCGTTTCTAATGGGATTCCAGGGGCCTTTTCCATAATGATATACTCGACGCCGACAGGATTATTCGGATCAGCGGACCAGCCAAGTACACGCGGGACAGGGATTCCCTTTGATCGTAAAAGGTCCGCTGTAGCCACTTCGCTGGCAGTGGTATAGTGCTTTGGAACAGTGATCCTGTAGGGGACTTTGGCAATAACTTGGAATCCATCTTCTGCCGTAAGGAGGAATACCCGATTAAACCCGCCTTCGGCGAGCTTCTTCAGGTGGGTGATTTTGCCTCGTCCAACATGTTGTTCAGCGGCATGCTTCAGAGCAGCAACATTGAAATTGGCCCGCCGTTCCTCAAGGCGACGCTGTTCATTGTAAAGAAACCGACCGGACGTGTATGTAAAGAGCTCGTCATTCGTCCCAGTTCCTTCAACAAGTCAGTAATGTAACTACAAGCCAGGAGCAAAAGAAACAAACCCATCGCACGGCGGTTCCATATGAAGGTTGAGCTAATGGAAGGTCCCAAGAATTTTGTAAATCCAAAAGCGGATGAAATGTTGGAGGGGGAGAGGTTCAAAAGACCCCTCTGCGCTGCTATCATTCCTGCCTTAGTCGAGTCTGCAATCGTTGAAACATTGCATTTAAAGGAAACAGTTGAATGCTCAATTGAATTTTCCAACTTTGCTGGTGGAATTCACCCCAGCACTGAGCAGTATGTGTTTTGATAAGCCCAAATCAGGTGACACCAATTGTTTACCTACCTATTTTCGGGTTTAGCCCCATCCTTGGCAATGTTGCTAGCCTTCTCTCCGCCCGATGATTTTGCTTTTCGCATCAACCATATGATGTGGAAGACATGTCTAGCACACGTTGCTTTTGTGAGTGCAGACGGTTGGGAGTTGCATTAACACTGGCTAAGCGAGGGAGACTACCTGCCTAGGTAGGTAGATACACCGTGACATGGGGGGAAAGCCCTGGACTGGAGCCGTAAAGCCCAACAGCTTTGATTGTCTCAGTTCTCTTCTCCCTCCATCCTGTAGAATGAGATATGATTGCGATTTCATAGACTTCGAAATTAGACTGAATTAATCCACCCTTGAATACTCGATACTCTTTCAGGAACATCCGTTGGCTTATCCTCACCGCCCTTGTAGGAGCTGTTGGAACCACCCAACGACTCGAAAGTTTCCTCGTCGCTTTCTTCCCTTAACCACTCGTCTGAATAAATGTCCTCAGGTGGATGTCCTTCACAGTTACGTGTAACCCACCCAAAGACTTCCTGAGATGCCACCATCGATGCCTCCTGGTCGAGCAGAGCTTGCGAAGGGATGTCTTTAAGAGTTGGCCTAATCGCGTCCATGGACAAACAGTTTGGAACGGCATTTGGCCTAAAGCCACTATCCTGTATTGCCGAGCCATTCTCACGAAGCCAGGACCAATGTCTGTAAATCAGCTGATGACGGGGGCAGCTATGGTGAACGCGGACTCTAATAGCTGAGTGTTGAAAGGTCGTAATTCCAACCGGTTCCCACGGAGTATAGGGTGGGCTATTGTAATGTAAATCATCATCAACAGCAGATGGTAGGTAGAGGAGTCGCCAGACATCAGCTCTAGACATTCCCATGCCACCGACACCAGGTTGAATATATGGGCCCGAGCCGGGAATATCCATGAAAGACTGCGGGCAGCCAGTCCAAGCTGAAGAGACAGGCTCAAGAGGAGGAGCTCCACTCCCAACAAAATCGAGTATCATTCCAGAGAGTCCACTGAGGGCGGCACCTAACCAAAGGCTGGCAAGATTTGGGCGGCGAATAGCGCACATTATGGTGACCAACTCAGTGTAGTTTGAAAAGCCCAGAAAATGGACTTTGCGTAGTTCATTGAGAACAGGATGCAACCACGGGCTGACCAAGTTGCAAGGCACCATAGGCTCCCAAAATACCCCACAAAGGCTGGAGACAACAACACTGGGGTTGCAACTCAAGGCCATATAGTAAGGGAGATGTTCGTACAGCTCGCTCGTGTTTGCTAAGATGTTCGCAGGTTGAGGTTGACTTAACAAATTCGGAAAAGGCAGCACGGCAGGCGTTCCATAGAAATTATGTGTTGGCAAAGTTATTGCTGCTGCAAGGGAAGCGGAAAGTTGACTCTCAGTACCGTGAAGCCTGCAAAATTCAACAAGAAATGTCAATGCTTGTTGAGATGATGGTGGTTTTGATGCAGCTTGCGTTGTGCAAGGTGGCCGATCTCTCATTGTAACCCTGAATCGTCGTCCAGTATCAACGGCCACTGACCAGGGAGATATAAATTGGGCACCAGTATCATCTTGAGAGACAATTGCCTTCCACCCTTGATCAGGTGCTAGGATTGCAATCCACCATCGCGCGACTTCGTCGTTTACGTGGCCAATGTCGATAACATCCTGCAGATCATCTGTCGAAGAACACATTTCTGCGACCTCGCTAGTGTAAATAACACCAGCATTATCTTGTCCTTGTCTTTCAATCAATTCGGCCGAAAATATATAAGCCCATCCTAATGCAAGTATCCCTATAACATTGCTTCCTGACGGCATCTCGTCCTTCGGCCCAGCCCAGGTAGTAAAGGCATCGTTTCCAAAGCGAAGTGGTGTGGCCCGTCGAATCCCTATTGGTAGGGAAGCTGGTCGTGTCTTTTCCTTCCCACCAATTCCGCAATCACCGCCTTGTAGAACACTCCATGTCGACTTCGCTTTGATATGCAATCCGGCATGAGACGAGGCGATCTCCAACGGTGCATGACAGTGATGCGCATGGCTATTTGGTATTGACGGGACGCGTTCGAGCATATCCTGAGGGCACACAGACTGAGGGGGAAGGTCATGCTTATACTGGGTGACGGCCTGCTGGGCGAGACTATGCCAGTAGGAGCGGGCTTCGTGAAGAGCGGTATCCAATTCTTGCTGGCTTGGTTGGAGGGAGTCGTTCGGTTGGCTGCTGATGAGGTTAGTTATGTCAACGTAGTATGTAGGATGGGACTGTACCATAGCTCTCTGCGGGAATTCATTTCTTTTACACTCTCTAGCTGGAAATTAAAGCCATTATGTGAACCTAGATTCGGCCACATCCGACCTCATCTCCTTGGCATCATGTGATACATATATACTCTGTACTGGTAAAATTGTTAGATACATATGTTGGACTGGGGACGGGGGGCCATTTCATGCAAGCCCAGCTGCAGCCGGTTGTCTTTGGCCTAGAAGAGTACTTCTTATATGGCTGAAAACGGAAAAGCACACCCATCGTAATATAGTTGATGAGATGGCAGACAATTGAACCGCATACCCTTACCCCGCACAGCCATATGAGATCGGTTATATAAAGGCTTGCATGATGCGACATAAGATATTGCACCGACTTCGACTTGAGCCGTTTCCCTATGTGTCATATTCGACAAAGTGCACCGCGTGACATTCCGCTATATTCCCGTTATATTCGTGCCTTGAAGTAAATCAAGTAAGTTGACTCCTTTGCAATACCGTCCAAAAGCTGACTGGGAAATCAGCCTTGAACTATGTCAGCCAGCTCAGGTCTGAAGGGCTTTTGCGAGATATGTGAACACGCGAACAACGAGCATCGGCAGTACAAATGCAAGGCATGCAATCAACCGAAAAAATGGAAGATATGCCAGCAACCTTCCCAAGGAAATGCGACCAATGCGCACCTGGTGGGAGGCCCGCGGGCTCGCAACCCGGTGGTTTTATGGTATATTTATGTGACGATGTCGGAGCAGGATGACAGTCCGTGGCGCACGGCTATTCAAGGGCGAAGAGGTGTGTTTGACTTGAATTGCTCGGCTGTACAGACGAGTATGGATTTGGGAGTCTTAAGAGGAATTCGGAGACCACCGACTGGGATGACAACAGACGGATAAGTCTATTCAACCAGAACGGTTATGAATGTTTGTAGACGAGCTTTGGTGGAATGAGTTTGCTAGCCACCCGTTGGATACGGGATATCTCTGCATTATGATCCAATCAAAGGTCTTCTAAGCATCTAGTTAACCGCCCTGGGCGCTTTTCAGAGCGGCGACGCATGTGACAGCGGCAGTAGAGAGATTGGACGGGTCTTGCGCCATGGTGCTGGGAAAAAAGGGAGGAAGATGATCAGAAGCACGTTGAAGCAGCGCGAGGAGGAGGTTTATATATCACAATACGGTGACGGCGCGAGGCGCCTAACCCGATTAACTAACTAACTAACTAGGCACGCTATACCTGAACAGGAAACTCAGTGGGCTCGAGGTCCCTAGTTAAGCGTCGTTGACAAAAGGACCTCGATAACTCAGGCAGGTCGCGAACAAGTTATCAGGGACCCTCTTGAATCTCAAGTTTTAGCAGTTCACAATATTAACTTATGCCACAACCCTCATCCTCGTTCAATAACGACAGTGGGGCATAACCAACCAATTCGCGGACCAAATCTCGTTGAAAATGACCTTCGATAAAGCTCTCCCGTTCTCCAGGGACGACAGCGATTTCGAGTTCAAACCCAACAACTAACCGGATCCGATGCAGGAGTTAAAAAGAAACAAGATTATTGGCGCTAAAAAAGAGAAAGACTACATAGCTTTTCACTCAACAGGATGGTTGTTGATTCCGGACTGGAACATGATTGCCTCACATTACAGTGTTTTTGAGACTTGCTTTATCAGAGACAACAACACCGAAATGAAGAGGAATAGATGGAAATGTTTTACCCCACCAGATTCCCAGGACATTCTCAACCAGAATGGGGTCACCAAGCTGAGTGCAATTTGAGGGAAACGGAGGTCTCCACTGGCCGTTGATTTCAAACTATTAATTCAACGTCAGTGGGATACAAGACTCGACAATATTTGCTGGCATACCTGCAGATATTGGTATTGAAATATGTGGTGAACAACTGTTATCCCACAGAGGGTGAATCTCACAGACTGTGGAGGATGTGGGAAGCAAACTGAATATATTTTGTTGCCTGGATTTGGAATGTTCACTTCAATGTTGATGATGCCAAGCCGTAGAAATTCAACAGTGAAGCTGATATTCTTGATTCTTGCAAAAGAAACATAGTTTGCGTGTGTAAAGTATGCAAATGGTGCACAAGACAATGAGAGTGTAGATTCCACAGGGAATCCTGAATCAATCCAACAATCTTGTGGAGGGGCCAGCTGGCTGCAAAAATATGGTTCTGCTCCAGTCCTATTAAGTGGAATGATCGCACGGCATTTCAGGGACTATAATATAGTGTCAGTATAGCTTTGTTGAAGAGCAGGAAGACATTCATTACATCTCGAAATATCTGTAGTCTGTGGGTATCTGCCCATCGGATCACTGAAATCCTGCCTTGGAGGGGATAGGCATGGGTATCAAGGATCCATTTTGGCCCAGCATGGGTCTGTTGGAATGCAATGTCTATCACACCTGTTTCATCACTTCTGATTGCAAGATATTTGCTTCCATCAAGCTTATAATCCTGACTTGTTGTTTGATCCATTCTCTTTCGCACGGTGCCAGGAGCCACTAGCCTCGCCAACAGGTACAGCATGAAGCCAAATGCAGCCGCAACTGAGAGAGTGGGATATCCGGGCTTCCACTGCTGCATAAACATGGAGGATATAGGCAGAAGGGCAGATGCAACCCCTAGTAGTATAGGTCCCAGAGTCCTACTGTAAGATATCAACAGATTCTCCTGAGGTATATGTTCCGGGTTGGTGATGTCTCTAATATAAGTCCGACCGCCAATAGCGACTAAATGGATCCGTACCATGTCGCCATTTATGATCAGTTTTGTTTCTGAGAATCGGTGCTCGGGGACAGTCCTTTCATCCTTGGTGGATAGCTGTGCCGCTGTTCTCATGACATACAGCATACGGCCGATGTCATACTTGAATATCATGTCCTGAATCTCAAATGGTAACTGATTGATCCGCTCTCCAAGCACCTGCTGCTTGATGCACCTTTTGTCAGCCCAGGTTGTCTGATTTTCTGAACAGGATCGGACTAGGTCGGTGCTGGGAGGGGAGTTGGTCTTCGGGAGAAAGCGAGGGGAATGCAAGGCAAAGGCGCCATGTGCGCTTGGAGGAGGAAGAGTACGCGATAGACAGGTGGGCTCGATCACGTCAATCAGAAGACATAGCTGGGAAGGAGAAGGTTTTCCAACAAGCTCGTAGCATCTGTAATGGATGAGGATTGCCCTTTGTCTATAATTAAGTGTTGGATAGGTTTCGATCGGCCTTAACTGGAGGTCCTGTATTGTTATAGAGTATTTCTCAAGTTGCCAGTCAGAGCAAAGCTTTGCTGGATGCAAAGAGAGTATGTGAAACGAACGTGGTTCTTTCACTTCAACATCTTGCTGGCATATTGGACATGGAAGATAGTAAAAGCCCTTCATTCTGAATGAATTTGAATCAAGCTGTTGTTTATGCTGGAGGAAGCACAGAATGATTCAGAATCATGTGGTTGAGCAAATCAACCTTGAAGTTATCTCCCTTGTTACACCACTAACTATGTATGTATGTACGTATGTACATACATACATGCCCTTCTCATTCTTTGCTATCTTGTTTTCTTCTGACGATCATTGCCAATTGGAAAGTACATAGTTACATATGTATGTATGTATACATTCTCACCTAGGGACCTATAACCCCCATTTGAGCTGGCAGGATCAGTGACACTTAGAGCCATAATCAACAAAAGAGAATATCACTGATGCTCATTTGCTAGTCTTTTGCTATACTCCGTACATCCTTTAAACTTGTTCTTTATTGCATCCATGTTATGATCTTGTTGTGCAATTGAGTTTTGGAGATTTGAGACTTGTCATATTATGATTGATACTAACTAACAGGTCTAGAACAGGGAAAAATTATTGCTAAGGTAGGTGATATGAGCAATTGGTTTCGCACTGATTCACCGGAAGATGCTTATCTTTTTATAATCTCAATTTCACTCCATCCAGTCTCGAGGAAACATCTCGAACTGGGCCTTGGAGAAGATATCATGACTACCTCGTATAAGCACCTTGACATCCTTCTCAGGCCAACCTCTTTGGCACGCAATGGTCTCGATGTCTTCCAGAACTTGTTTATTCCACCTCTCCCCGTCTTTCTCAGCTGCATCACTGTCAAAGCGGTAATGCTTCTCTGCGAGCGAAATGATATCCATCGGACCGAGGAGCTCGCTTAAAGGATACGTTCCAGCAAACTCCCAATCTATCACCCCAACCAAGGTCCCATCACGTACCAGGATATTACTGGTGCTGAGATCCCCGTGATTGATGCAAATTGGTTCTTCGTCAATCAACTTGCACAGGTCATCCTTTTCTCCGGCCGCTATTGCTTCTCTTTCAATCTTGAGGTGTTCGATCCAGTTCGGAAGAGGGGTTTTGGTGAAGAAATCCTTCTCAATATCATTCCCACCGTGTGTATAATAGTAAATCTCTCGATCATAGGCAGCGAGGATAAAGTCCTTGCTTCTAGAGTAAGGGCCAACATCATAAATCTCCGAAGAATGGCGCAGAAGACATCAGTTTAAAAGATTCAGAACCGCTTGCAGTGCCACACTTACTCGACCTTTGAATATCTTTGCCCCTTGAACAGTCGGCCCAGGATTGAAACTCGGACTCAGACTTCCAATTGCGCCGAACCGCGTCTCCGCTAGATCAATGACAATGCTTGCAATCCTCTGACAGAGTAGGCACTTTTTGTCATCTGACAGGTCAAACCAGACATCCTCTAGCTTCAAACCATCAATAAACTCCTCAGCGATAAAGGGTACAGTTCCCGGGTTTGTGCCATCTTCGTATGCATAGACCTTTGGAACAGGTATGTTTGGTATTTTCTGAGAGATATATCTCAGAAAGGCCACCTCGTTCCTGAGTTGGAAGGGTGGTAACGAAGGACCACTCCTTGGCAATCGAAGGACAAGTCTCTGAAGCCGCTTATTAGACATCTCTTGTCGAGCGAATTTGTCATTTTGATTCTGCGGCTCAGCCGTGAGTATGTTAGCAGTCGTTATGAGTAACCTCGACAAAAGAGAAAATGTCCAGGAGTTTATGTCTCACCTTGGAGAAGGTCACTGTCCAAAGATGATTGTATCCTCCGCTCGCAAGAAACTCGACATTAACAACTTCATTCCACATGTCCATTGATTTCACAACAGCACTTGCAAGCTCCACCGGCAGCTCCATATTCTCCTCCTCCTCCTCCTCCTCCTCTCCCCAAGATGAACATGTGCCTGGTGAGGTACATTCAGCCACTGTTGTCAAAGGGGTAGGTATATCTGTGACGTTCGCCATTGTATATGGCATCTCTGTGCGCGAGCAAAACTTTGCAACTGCTTTGGTTTGTTACATCCCACTACAATGACAGACAGCTCTAAGAACATCATTATGATGGCTGCAAGCCTTGGTACCTATACTATAGTGCTCTATCTCAGGCGCTTGAATGTACATACAGTGTATACATCGTGTCCTTCGCACCATCCTCAATTCACATCAATCCACAATAGTGGCCAGAGATTTTGAACAAACTGAAGAAGGGCCAACTCTCCAGATAACCACCTATGTATCAAATCAACTTCCACCTTGTCACCAGTGTGCATCAAGAGTTTTTTCAGTGCTATAGAGAACAGTTTAATTCTTTTGTTTGATCGCTATATACTCACACATGGGAAGAAAAAGACTGAGCATAACACACAAATCAACTTTGTTCGCACATCAGCTGCAAAGTCTCTGGGGAAGGACATGGAAACCACAGAGTCTGGGTAAATGGAGACAGCACAACTAAAACTCAGGCTCAATAATGGGAAACAGAGGATGGAAGATCACAGTAAGGCAGCAAAAAGCTAACCCACCACTTGAGAATGCAGAGCATGGAAAAGGTAATAGCACAAAGAAGTAAAATTAATACAATACATCTTAAACATCACAAGTGTAGGGGTGGATAAAAACAAATAAACAGTTCAACCTAGGAATTGGCTTTTTCTCCCACCAATTCAAAAAGAAACAAAAAAGATACAACACATGCTTTGTGGTTTCACCTTAAAATTCTTTGAGATTCCAGGGGGAAAAGAAAGGGAAACCGAAAAAAAAAAAAGAAAGGGAAAGTCAAAGGGTCTGGTCATTCAGTATCATGCAAATGATGCTCTAGCTAGAAATTTCCGGTTTAGACTGGCTTGATTGGTTCGTTCCATTGGCAATCCCACCATTAGTGGCGGCACCACCAGGGCTTCCACCATTTGGCAATCCAGAGACCTTCTTGTCGTCTTCGCCATCATCGTCATAATCCTCATCGACATCCATTTTCCGAGCTGGAGGCTCGTGTTGAACATGCGGTTGATCTTTACGGTCACGCTCTTCGTTGGGACCGACAGGGCCCGACGTCAAGCCACTAGAAGCCATGCTAGGAAGTGGCGCATTTTGAACACTAGCAGGAGTGTTTGGAACTGAAGGGACCTTTGGAGTTTGCTGGGGTTGCTGAGGTTGCATGTGTTGAATGGATGGTAAACTTTGTGGATGGTGCGCGGCATCGGAAGGATGATAATTGTCGTGAGCTCGTCGCTGTTCCTCGCGCCGAGCTTCCGAAGAGCTACGTCGACGCAACTCACGGGGAGATGAAATTCGGCCAGGCTGTTCTTCTAGGCGAACGCGACTTTCCTCATTGGCAACCTTCTTGCTCGGTCCTGGTTCTGGTTCCCATTCACGCCCACGCTTCATAGAGGACGGGGGACGTTCGTCTCTCTCCCGTTGAGCTGCTTCAGCAGCCGCAATAGCAGCGGCCGGGGCAGGAGCGCCGCCGGCTATGCCACCGCCATTCTGAGAAGGTGCAGGTCCCTGATGATATTGCGGGTGGGGATATGTCGACCTCGGCGATGTCGGTCTATCGTCTCGAAGAGGGCGGATTTCAGTCGGAGGAGTAAAAGGTCTACCATAGGGTGGCATCTGAGCACCAGTGATAGTACCATTAAGTCCAGCTGGTCCATTAGCTCCATTTTGAGGCACTGGAGGAGGCCGCACGGATGAACCAAAGGTAGCACCATTGGGAGGTCGTTCATTGGCTTGCGAGGGAGGTCCGAGCTGTGGAAGGGTTTGGGGTCCTGGGTAGGAATTGGATGCTGAGAGATTGAACTTAGGGGACGGAGAATGTCCCTTGCGACCAGTATGATTTCGGGACTGATCTGGGAAAGGCTGCCGTACTTGTTCGGTTCTAGGGCTTGGCTGCTGTGGTTGAATCCCCCGTAGATTGTCCCGCTGATCGTACTGACTGGACGGGGCTTGTTGTCCTTGGACTTCATTAACTCTTCGCGCCCAATCGGAGACGCCGGCGGACGGAAGGGGAGGCTGGGCTGGAGGAGCGCCAGACGGGGCTTGAGCGCCCCACTGGGGACCAGGGGGGACGCCAACGCCAGCCGCTTGGTATGCTTGTGGGTGAACATCTTGGGGCACTGGAGCATTCGCCTGATTTGCAGTTTGTCCACTTTGAAGCAACTGCAATCTAGCTTTGATATGGACATTGTTGGGATCGAGCTCTGCTGCGCGTGAATATGCATCAAGAGCGTCCGCGATTTGGTTGTTGCATGATTCATACTATTGAGAATAAGCACCAATCTTTGGAAAAGCAAGGGAAACGAAAAACCCACCAAAGTTCCCAGATCATACCAAACTTCGGAGATATAGGGATTCAGACGGATGGCCCTCGAGTAAGCGTCAAGTGCGTCCCGATATTGGTTGATTTGATAATAAAGTACACCAATTGAGCACCAAAATGTTGGGTTTCGACCATCGCGGTAGACAGCCTGTTGATATGCCTCATATGCTTTGGGATATTTTGCCTGGGACATATAACAACGGCCAAGCAAATACCAACTTTGGGCATCATTGGTGTCTTGAGTAAAGTGAAAGTCAGGTTAGAATCTTCTTTGAATAGATTGAAATGCCTAACTTGAAGTCTCTTACCTGCAGCAACTGATTTTTCCAAATATTCAATAGCTTGTTCTTGACTGGCATAACTGCTGCTCTGCTGGTGGTGCAACCAACCAAGCTGTTGCAATACTTTCGCGTGCTGGGGATCGCGATCAAGCACTTTCTTATATGCTGCTTTGGCAGCCCCAAACTATAAGATGCATTAGAAAACAAACAAACAGATGTCCTAATGCCAGTTAAACTCACATCTTTTTGCTGTTCATGAACATGGCCTATCTGAAACCAAATATCCTCTTCCGTCAAGGGGCGGGGAGGGTCTTTGACAATGTATCTGAAGCACTACAGCAACCAACAATTAAAAAACTGTTACCTAACAGGAGGTATACTTAGAACATACCTCAAGACTTTGGTGGAATTTTTGTTGTTGTTTGTATATTATGCCGAGTCGAAAATAGATTTCATTTGCTTTCTCAAAGTCTGGCTGCATTCGCATGACTTGGGAAAATGCCTCCTCGGCATGATCCAACGAACCGTACCGATCGTAAAGTATACCAATGCCATACCAAAGTTTCGGTTCCTAAGACGGCAGATCAGTCGCTGGACATCCAATTTTAAGGTAGCGACGCAGAAAACCGACCTTAGGATCACGCAGATGATATAAAGCATTTTGATATGCACTATAAGCATCTTGGAGGTTATCAATCATAAGGTAGCAGTGGCCTATCAGTGTGTCAAAGGTGTTAGCAAGATGTTAGGGATGATCCTCATCTCAAGGTTCGGGTACGTACCTAAACTGCTCCATGACTCTCCACTCTGTGGATCTATCTTTAGAATATTCTGAAGAAATTCAATGGCCTTGGGGAACTCTTCTTTCGTTCGATAGATGGATGAAATGGCGCTCATCGCAGGAACAGAGTACTGGTTGTGCCGCAATGCATGCTGATAAGCGTCAATCGCACCGTCAAGATTACCCATCATCTCACACAGATTGCCTAGGAACCTCCAGATTAGACAAGATCATATACAATCCGGATTATATGGCGACAGACCTAGCTGCAGCCAAATAGCTTCATTTACTTGTAGGATCTTCTGCCATGTTGTCAAAGGCGGGCCACTTTGCCCTTGCGCCTGAATTGGCATGTGACCATTGACTTGAGGATGAGGGGGCAAAGCCGCCTGATGCGAATGGACTCCACCTGTCGGCGACCGCTGAGGATGAGCCGACATACTGCTCTGTAGCCAGAATTGGGTGAGGTGTAAATTGTTGAACTGTTTCAGGCAAACAGGACTTTTTCGCGGCAAGAGTGAGAAAAAAAAGAAAATTCACAAGAGAAACCACCAAAGAAGACACCTATAGGATAGCACCCATAAAAGATACCAGCAATGGAACAAATAAAGCCACTCTGATTATTTGTGAAAATCCAAGCCTAATGACCTTGAAAACTCTAAGATTAGAGCTGCGAAATATCGGTCTCACTGGATATTTGCACTGTGACTCCTTGGAGCTTCAAGAGACAGTTCAATAACAGTGAATAGGTGCACTAGTTATTACGCGATGACGGCCGTGAAGAGCAGACAGAAAAAGAAAGGTGTTTGCCGTCTCTGAAGGGGTTGTTTAGGTCTATACGTCAACAACAGGGAGGCGCAGTGACATATAGATCCAGTGTGAAGGAACAGCAAAAGAGATGAGGGTGACGGGTGAAGCCCAAGAGGCTAGGATTGGAAATGAGGATCGCGATGAAGGGATCCAAAAGGCAGAATGTCACCACAAGACGGGCCGGAGAGAGGGAGAAAGGAAGGCAGGGAGAGCAAGAAGAAGAGAAGAAAGGGTGGGAGAAGCGTGTGAGGGAGGATTTGGCGCTAGTGGGAAGGGAGTTGATGGAAGTAATCAGCAAAAATGCCGAGAAAGGGAAAGAACAAGTGCAACGAGTTTGGGGTTACCTTGAATTAGGGCTAAGCTAAGTTGGCGAGGGCATCTGCGGAAAGGGACCCACTTGGCGCATGATTGCATTGCCGTGACACCATTCTTTTTCCCTCCCAACGGGACTTTGCCGCATTAAGCCTCTACGGAGTACCGTTTTCTGCCCCCTGTGCGTCTGACTAACAAGCTCAGGATGACCTGCATCACAGTGACATGATTACATAAGAAGACGCCCTGTCGCAGAAAGGTTGTGGTGGGCGGCTAACTCTGGAGCCAGTCGTTCGAGAAGCTACATGCATCCCAGTATCTCACTGTATGTCCATTGTTGTACTGTACCTAAAAGTGCTCACGGTCAGGGGCAGAGATATTATGCACTACCTGCTCATAGCTCAGGCGTACTCCGTACTGTGGTAGCTAGTTACCTGCCTACCCTGCAAACATTTTGAGCCTCCACAGATTAGCACAGCTCGATGCATCAGCCTCAGTGTTTGCTCGATCAACCGTTCTCTCCCATCAATAGCTTTCGCCTTGGGTGTTGGGAGATGGTGTTTTTTCGGCCACAAACAAGGTTGTTAGATATATATTTGGCGGCAAGGAGCTATCATCAGCCCTTGATACACACCGACATGGATCACTCCCATCCACCCGTTTAAGACGCACGCTGTCAATCTGCGGCGGGCCACCGGGGGTCAACCTTGAAGGTTTTGACACACACACACAAGCTCACAAAACTCAGCCGCCTAGCCCGATGCGGCTAGCCCAGCCAGAATCCGTGAAACAAGCCATCAACCACTCTTTCTCCGCAGGGGGGGGTGAAGGTGAACCCACCCAGCCATCCACCAGCATCCACCAGCATCCACCCGCATCCACCCCAACCTCTCCCCCATCCAGGGCCTGCAGCGTCCAGTCCGTGCTCTGGGCCCAATCATCGCGCCAGGCCACCCACAACAACCAGCCCATGTGGACCCCTCTTGTTTCTGAATCGCTTGCATCTGGCCACCCCAGCCAGACGCCGGGAAGCCTCGACATCATCACTCAACACACCGTTTCGCGTGTCGTCCGTATTGCGTTTAGCGTGTCATGATTAGTCGGCAGTGGCTGGAGGACTGATCCCTGGAAACACATCAACATTCCCAACGATATGTTCACCGCGCCAATTCTCTCTCGTCCGGGCAATCTACCTACCTACACTAAACTACTGTACGTACGGAGTACCTACCCCGAAACCCCGTCCCGTATTTTCTCACTGTGCACTCCGTAAGGTACCATAGGTACATACATAGGTCCCTACATAGGCACATGCCAGGTGACCCGATATAGGTAACCTTGTATCTGTGGAGCCCTGCGAGATGTGATGTCCGGCGCAGATTATAATCTCTAGTTTATTTTTCTTTTCTGGCCGCGACGGAAATACGGAGGGACCGGGTACGGAGCGCTATTTGGAGCATGAGGAAAGAATGCTTTTTTTGCTTTTTTTGTTTCTATTTTTAGAAATTCTGCTGCCAAGATGATTTTGCTGGGCCACGTCCTAACTTAGTGTTAGTAGACTATAGGGAGGTCAGACATCAAACTCTAATCATAACCCTGAATTGCGGATGACATAATACAATATATGGATTACATAATATAATTATGTAATTACACTAAACCTCTTTGGGTGAGTAGTGTTAAGCTAAGTCTAATGAGTATTTTTAGTGGATATGGATTACATAATACAATTAGCTTATGTAATACACACTAAACCTATTTGGGTGAGTGGCACCAAGCTAAGCCTAATGGATATTTTTAGTGGGTATGGATTATGTAATACACACTAAACCTATTTGGGTTAGTA
Source organism: Byssoonygena ceratinophila (assembly GCA_001430925.1). Classification (NCBI taxonomy): domain Eukaryota; kingdom Fungi; phylum Ascomycota; class Eurotiomycetes; order Onygenales; family Onygenaceae; genus Byssoonygena; species Byssoonygena ceratinophila. Next base: position 41,215 of record LJPH01000440.1, read on the forward strand.
GTGCTATGCTAAGCCTAATGAATATTTTAGTGTGTATGAATTACATAATACAATTAGCTTATATAATGCACGCTAAGTCTCTTTGGGTGTGGTGGCAGAGATGAAACACCAAACTAAACCTAACATGTACTAGTGCCTTGGCAATTTAGGATTTGGGGTGCTCACATACCAAACTACTAAGGTGGTGAACAAAGCGGTGAACATAAAAAGAAAAAAAAATCGTTTTTTCCTCATGCTCCAAATAGCGCTCCGTAACCGGGAATCCATGCCCGCCATCCCAAAACCAAACAGCGTTCAGCAAAGGAAAAATACTACGGAGTACTATTATTAAACTCCCGATCCAAGCCATGGATACACAGTATTAGTTATTTTTCTTCACGATATATTCTGGTTTATGGGGGGTTGACGATTTACCGCCTGAAGCTCGGGACAGGGTAACTTAACTGCCTCCCCCCGTCCCCTAGCCTGTTTTAAATGATATGGGTGAGGCCCCGCTCCACAAATCTACGCAGTATTTGCTTGGTATCATCTTGTTTGGCGCAGTTGGGCCACACATGCCCACCCCAATAGTGGCGGCCTAAATTCAAGTTAGTCTGTCGCTCGAGCCTCCGTGTAAACAAAAAAAAAGAAAGGGAGATCAGGCAGGAAGATTTATTTAATATCGCAGTCATCGCCGTGTGGACTACATATAACTCTGCTACGTATCGGTACTCCGTATATCCCTCGGATGGTGGGTGCGCTACAGTGGACGCGTGTGTGTTCAACATGGAGATCGCGTCATGCTTGCATTCTCTTGCATCGGTGGTTGTCGAATGAGCTTCGAAGAGCCAGCGCAGCACACCAAAAAGCTTTACATCCGATGGTTGTGAAGTGAGCTATTCTTAATGATACCTTTGTTCTACCATCGCATATGCGAAGGATAGGGGTGCGTCCCTTAGATCGGAGCATCTCCTGCGAAGAGTCCTGGTATTGCAATGAACGAAGACTTTCGTCACAATCCTCTTGGAGGTCAGATTTAATCTCCCGGACGAACCGACAGGGTAATGCTTTACTTCACCAGCGTTTCTATCCCTGCATCGAAGAGAAAGCCACCAACTGGAATTAAATGTTACATTCTACGGAGTCGGCCAGGATAAGCTGGTTAAGCCCTTGGCTTCCAGAAAACGAACCATGGAACTTGGAAGCAAGGAACTGAAGCTCTTAGTGGCATCGAGGTATAGGTTTGGAATGCAGATTCGATTTTCTTGATTTGATCCACGGGGAAATAGTACATACATGCCTCCTATGTATGGAAGTCGGGTATTTATTTCTCAACAGAATCCTTGGCTTTTCCCGCCCTTTTATAAGGCGTAACCGCCCCGGAAAGCCGCTTTGTGGCATCCGATCAGTACTATCTTTCAAATGGTCTGCAACAAGAATGATCAGCGGTTCCTTGTGTAGATCTTTGCAAAGGAGCTAAGAATTAGCTCTTTTATTTTCTTGGGTTTCTTAAGAATTTCTTTTTGTTCAACTTGCACAACAGTCCGGACATGTCAGATCATTCTTGGAAGCAGAAACCTTCTGTAAAAATATAATGAATCTGAATGACCCAGACTGCAGTGTTGACAGTAGAGAAACCAGATAGGAATTCTTTCAACCTCATGCTATGAATTCTTACTGTCGATGCTCAAGTTGACCTGTGACTTACGGAGTCCAAAAGTGATCACCACGGCACCATAACCACTTGTTCTCTTTAAGAATGTGATTAATTTCCTTTACTTCCAGATACTGCCAGCTTTAGAGAAGAACAGAGGCCAGAATGGCATCTCTCGTAACTCTTGGTGAATCAACAGCATCATTATGATATTGGTCTAACTCAGACTTCACAGGTGCAGATGCAGCTACACAAATGAATGTGTATGCCACAAACATGTTGTGAAATTGATCTCCTTTACTGTGAGCTTCAAAGCTCCCCTGCCCTGCAGTCCTGCTTGCAGAATATATAGATTTTCTAGCAGGCCTGATACCATAAAAACAATTCTTTTTCCCAGAACAAGATGGGTAAATATGAAAAGTCCCAAGACACCCTTTGAGGAATACACGATCAGATGTTGCTGCTATTTTGCTGCTGGTGAATTGCAACTTCTCTTCGGTACCAGAGTTGAAAGAGCACACTTGGTGACTGTCTGTTTGCAGAAGGATTTCACTTCACCATGGAAGTGATGGAAGACAACTTTGCTGCTGTTTGTCTCAGCATCTCCCCAAGGGCGAAAATGCATTGCTTTATCGAAGCTTATCCGCTGTCTTCAAGCTTCAACACATGTGGATTGTCTAACATCCTAATATTGTGTGAAACTCAAGCTCCAGTTGATGCAAGCCTGATTTCATTGCCAGGGATACCTTGCGAGGTATTGATCCACGGGCGGCCAACGCCGGTTTCTTCAAGACTCTGTGGCGGTGAGGCAGCGATTAGGGACCTGAGGTAGATTCGAATGTCCGAAGATTTGTGCCTAAAATAAATGCTATGATCTGCACGTCACAAGTTGATGCCTTCGTTTAGAATAGTAATGAACATCTTGTAGAGCTGTTGAAGCTACTCCGTAAGCTTTGTTGCAATTGACAGACGCGTTAAAACATTCCAGCAAATAACTATGGTTTGAGCGATATTTCTGGAGAGGCAAATGGCAGTCAATGTGTTGATTGAAATTATCGTTAGCTGGAATGCATATCTCAATCAACTACTCCGTATACAGGAGCTATATTTTGATTTTTCTTCGAGTAAGCTTTGATATTGGTGCTACCAGGGATGAGTTTGGTCATTGAGTGCCTGCAAGAAATCATCGTGTCTTGGCATACAAGCCAAAGTCGGGAAGAATGTCGGTGTGAATCTGGGGTTTTCACTGTATTAATATTGCTGTTCGATGTACATACACTCGGGCGTGGTCAGACAGCCTCTCTTCCCTGAAGCACGACGGCGTAGAGATTGGCCGCCCGCGGGCCGCCCGCCAAATTCTCCAGTCACGTGATAACTAAGCTTGGCAGCTTGCACCGATCGGGTCGCGAGAGTGTTTCCCCGAACGAGGGCGGTCGCTTAGCTAAGCGCACACAAATCCGCCAGCACACAAAATATTGATTCGATCTTAACTTTGCTTCCAACCGACAGGACTCCCACCACACCCGTCTACTAACGCGAACAGGTTCAAGATGTGAGTACTTTCTCTGCAATGTGAACGGGCTTCATGAGCTGGAGTAGCTGATTCATTCTCGTCAATTTAGGAGTCACCGGAAGTTCGAAGCCCCTCGCCATGGTTCGTTCAATTCGATCCATTTTTATGTTGAAAGGATACTTCACAATATGAATCGATTTACTGACGTCAATTGAAATTCAGGCTCTCTTGCCTTCTTGCCACGGAAGCGCAGTGCCAGACATCGGGGAAAGGTCAAGAGGTTAGTCATTCGAGAGGAAACGGAAAAGAAAACTGCAATGGCGGGCTTGGGGATGAATTTCGCATACTGAGCTTTTCAAAATTTAGTTTCCCAAAGGATGACCCCAAGAAGCCTGTCCACCTTACCGCTGCCATGGGCTACAAGGCCGGTATGACCACCACTGTCCGTGATCTTGAGCGTCCAGGTGCCAAGATGCACAAGAAGGAGGTTGTCGAGGCCGTCACTGTCATTGAGACTCCTGCTGTACGATTCAATCTGTCAAAATCAATTCGGTGCGCCAGCGTTGACTAACTCTGATTTACAGATGATCGCCGTTGGCATGGTTGGATATATTGAGACTCCCCGTGGTCTCCGATCGCTCACCACTGTTTGGGCTGAACATTTGAGCGACGAGGTCAAGAGACGGTTCTACCAGAACTGGTACAAGAGCAAGAAGAAGTCCTTCACAAGATATGCCAAGAACTACTCGGAGAACAAGGGCGCTTCCATCACCCGTGAACTCGAGCGTATCAAGAAGTACTGCACTGTTGTCCGTCTCCTCGCGCACACCCAAATTCGCAAGACTCCCCTCAAGCAAAAGAAGGCCCACCTTATGGAAATCCAGGTCAACGGTGGATCCATTCCCGAGAAGGTTGACTTTGCTCAAGGATTGTTCGAGAAGCCAATTGAGATCGACACCATCTTCGAGCAAGACGAGATGATCGATGTTATTGCCGTCACCAAGGGTCACGGTTTCCAGGGTGTTACAAGCAGATGGGGTACTAAGAAGCTTCCTCGCAAGACGCACAAGGGTCTCCGAAAAGTTGCTTGTATTGGTGCATGGCATCCGTCTCACGTCCAGTGGACTGTTGCTCGTGCTGGTCAAGACGGTTATCACCATCGTACATCCGTCAACCACAAGATCTACCGCATTGGCAAGGGCACTGACGAGGGTAATGCCTCCACTGAGTTCGATGTCGGCAAGAAGCAGATCACACCGTAAGTTATCTTCAGATTATTGTCCTTGTCATCGATAAAATCTAACGTCTTGTTTAGTATGGGTGGCTTCGTCAGATACGGTGAGGTCAAGAACGACTTCATCATCCTCAAGGGTTCCTGCCCTGGTGTTAAGAAGAGAGTTCTCACACTTAGAAAGACCCTCTATCCACAAGTCAGCCGCAAAGCTTTGGAGAAGGTGGAACTGAAATGGATCGATACCTCTTCCAAATTCGGACACGGTGCCTACCAGACCGCTGCCGAAAAGCGGGCATTTATGGGTACACTCAAGAAGGATTTGGCTGCTGCTCCATAAGATGTTTTGTTCCTTTTTTATGGCCGGGGTTGATGTGGAGCATGGTATCTTTTCATCAGCGGTTGTATCTACTTTGATGACAAGAAAATTAAATTCAACGGATTTTCTTAATAAAATGTACGATGGTTAATGTCTTCTTTGGTGCTCTTTGTTCCGTAGCCCTGTCAATCCCTTAATCCGTTGATTGACGTAGATGTTGCTTTCTCCTTTTGCCTTTAGTGCTACAGGCCAATTAGTGTCTATCCACATATTAGTAAACTTCCTGATGAGAATTCTTTTTCAATCGGTCAATATCTACATGTGCTCTGCTTGAGGACTTGCGACATGGCCCGGCCACTTGATCTGTTGCGGTGCGGAAGACGAACAGTCACTGGACAGCGCTTCCAAGCAGGCCATTGCGTCATCAGCCTTCCCCAGCGAGTTGCATCAACTTCCAGCTTTGCGCCGCCATCTAGCAACATTCAAGCGCATCGTTTGTTCATCTCGAAAATTACTCTGCATTCATATTCCACGCATATAGGCACTGAAATCAAGAAATACAGCTCTTCTCCCACTCTCCAGCGAACCTTTGTCTCTGAACCAAAGCGCACCTACACTGTATTCCGCCCACTTCAAACTGACGTTAACCGCTCTGCCTCAAGCAAAACAACCCCCGTACACCCACTTCCTTCCCCCCAAACAGAGGCGAATCAAACATGTCCTCCGACGGCGCCTACACCTCCTTTCTCGAACGCGCCAATGCCGACCCGTCAGCCGGCGTTGATTCCTCCACCTCGAAAACCTCCAACTCATTCCACGCTACTAAGTCGGTAGACGAGAACCAACAAGTCCCAAGGGTCCTGAAAGATGTTGAATACTACTACGTTTCAGACACAGACGAATGCTTCGAGCCCGTTGTACTAGCATGGAATGAGGCGGAGTGGCCGAGCCCAGGTAAGATCTACTACGCCAGACTTCGGTTTCCTGTTACGCAAAAAGAAAAAGAAAAAAGAAATCTTTTGTGCTAAGTCTTCTGTTCATCTGTTAGAGCAATTTAAATCCCTGGTCTTTTCATCCTCCTCCAACGCTCCGAACCTAGAAGTCACCAGCCTCTCCACGTCCGAGTTTGACCCGCGCAATCAATATGAGACGGTTTTCCATGCGGTTCGAACAGCTGTCTCGGGCTCGGAATCCGCTGGGACGCAGGATGCGAAGTTACAAGTATACAGGATCCAACATGGCGATACACGTGCCGAGTATTGGGTCATGGGCTTGGATAAGAGTGGGCAACGGCTTGTCGGGTTGAAGGCGCGGGCTGTGGAGAGCTGAGAAAAGAAGGGTCCTATTAATAGCTCCCTGATGCATGTTTCATCGTATATATTGGGTGGATTTGGAAAATATCTATAATAATCTCAAATAAGAGTTTCGAGAGCGAAAGTGTGGCTGTGTATATGCACATATGTACTCCGTACACCGTACTGTCGGATTGTACTGGTTGGGCATCACTCGAAGCAGCAGGTAACGGAAAATCACGAATGATACTGTCAACTTTGAGCTGCAATGAGCCGAGTACCTGATAGTTACCACTCGTGATGCCAAGAAAAGGAAGACAAAATCCAACATGGTTTCGTCAATCTGTGGCCTCATAATCAAATGCACAAAATCTCTAAAACCTAGCTCGCAATGCTCTATGATGACCTCTGCTCTTGTAGAACATGCAGGATATATAACCTGCAAATGCATCTGTTTATTCTTTGCGAACTCCCACTGTGATTGCTACTCATTGGCTTAGTGCTTTTGCTGTGTCGATGCAAGCTGCACAGTTGAATGGGGTGTTCAAGAATGGTGTAGTTGTTGATAGCAGATATCAACAATTAGCGGACATGTAGTTCTGACACGCACTGAATATCGTACATAAATAGAACACCATACTGTGTAACTAAAAGCACCAGAATGCCTCTGATACCCCAATTGGTATGTCAAGATATTCAAGCACAACACAAGTTTCTTTAAAAAGGACTCAGGACGCAGGTATTTTTCATACTTGTGCACTTCGCTGGGCTGCGTCCCTTGCGTCCCTTGCGTCCCTTGCGTCCCTTGCGTCCTCTTATACTTTTAAGTCGTCGTCGTAGTGCACCATCGGTGCTTTGCGTGGCTGTGAATAAGCGGTCTCGTAATCCATAGTTCGAGTTGTCGGGATATCCCAGGCAGCATTGTCGGGGAAGTTGGCTCTTGAGAAACGGTTGTAGGCCATGACAGATTGCCGTTTGGCGCTGACAGCACTATTTTTAGGCAATTGCATATGGATCGACAATGGGCGTATCTCAGCAGGACCGGAAGGATCAACGATTGGTGGGACTCCAAGGGCTTTGTTGATAAGGTTGTGTAGAGGAATTGAAAGGCCGTGGAAAACAATGGAAAAGAGTACGAGCCAGTAGACCGCTAGATTTTGTTAGCCTACATCGGACATCATCTGACGAAGTGTATGACGAGGAAGAGCTACACTTACTTGGAGTAAGCGCTCTTATGAGATTCGTCTCCTCTGCATCGCCTTCACCCAGTTCAGGGAACAAGTGCTTGGAATGCTCCAAGTAGAACACCGCACCAATGCCTACCAAAAAAAATAATTAGTATCATCTGTTTCAATGCTCTCGGATTGCCTCACCTATTGGCCCGTAATAGCCCATAAACAGCGCTTCTTTCCAGCTCTTGCAAACCTTTGGTATAAACTTGTAGGCAAGAAGGATAGCAGGAAGTCGACGGAAGGCCATAACAAGGAAGCCCAAAGCGATTAGGCGAGGATAGGTAATTCCGGTGACATCTGGTTGATGGAATTCATCCCATGGGATGATGGAGCCAATATACATGAATCCTCCGAAATTGAGCAAAACATCAATGCACGAGTTTACTTCGTCGTGCCGTGCTTCGGATTCTGCAAGGTAGCCTCCATCCCAGTTTAGGGCGTTGCCTGCGACAAAGCATGCGAGAAGGTCGTCGGTTCCAAGGGCACCACAGGTGCCAACAAGAAAGAACTATATATTTGTAAGAAAAAGTTGCTGAAGATATCAGCAAGAAGAGGAAGCTTACTCCCAGTGCAGCAGGCCAGAGGAGGTAACTCTCATTATCGATCCATTTCCTAGTAGTCGTTAGTAAGGGATCTGCATGCAAGGGGAAAGGTCTCCTATCGTCACAGCATACCTTCTAAGGCAAAATTTCAACACTTTACAGCTCACAAAGCCACAGACTGCACCATAAGCTATGCTCAAAAGTACTATATAAAGCCAGGTTTCAACGAGCCACATTTGAAGAGCCATGCCTATTCCTCCACCAAGGCGGCCCACCTCTCCAGATCTCGCATGGAGAGCCTGAGCATCTCCAGCACCAGGTACATCGGCGTAGCGAATAAGGTAAGTTGCCAGCATCAAGAAGGGGAATCCAAACCCATCGTTGGCTCCAGCTTCGGAGGAAATGATCTCACGAAGGTCTCGCGCAACGAACTTGTCAGCAAAGGGCCCTTTTGCAATCGCTTGGGACAGAATTGGGTCCGTGCAAGTTACGCAGGATCCGATGACAAGGGCAGCGAGCTATGGAATCGTTAGCAAACCTTGCTTTCCGGTATGAAGGATTTGATTTTCCCACTAGAGTAAGCTTGGGAATTGTCAAGAAGATGCAACCCGTTGTACACAACCACATGATGGTCATTATGGGTATCAAGCAAATCAACATTTCCTTCCAACGAGCCTTTTGGTACTTTGCAGGTAATTGGAATCCAGCAATTACTAATTGTACCCCAATAACGACGCGGGTAATCCCCTAGGAAGCATTTTCAGTGTCTGTCTTCCCACGAAATAGAAATGGATAGGATGCGGCTTGAACATACGAGGGTGATGGCACCTTGTTGATCCGGGGCCCCAACACCCCATCGTTCGGCGTCAATGAACTTCGATGCAATCGGCCCCAAGGCTATTCCGATAAGGACTGCAGGTACTAAGAAATCACAAGCGTAAGTAAATGGGTAGCATAGCTCTGTGCTGGCTACTTACGTGCTTCTCCGAGATACCAGACATTTTTTATCTTAGAAGAAATAACTCCAAAAAGTATAATGAATGTCCCTGTCAAGCCATTAACTGGAAAGACCTTCTAGCTTGATAAAGATGATTTGCAAACCTAGGACTGAAAGCACAATATTCAGCTCACTAACATCAAGGGTAGGCATGGCGCCTGAGTGAGAGTGACTCAGATACTGCCTGCAGCACTTGAGCTTGAAGTAATTGAATTAAAGAAAGTCAGATATCTCTACCAGAGAGAAAAGTAAAACGCATAGGATAAGAGAAAGGAAGAATGGATTGACAAATCTGAAAGGGGCCAAAGGAATGACAATATCTATTCTCGGCTTCAGGGAGAATAAACGAGTTTTCTTGGAGTTCTGTGTTGGAGAGCGAGTATGCAATGCACATTCTCCTCCTTCAGACAAACGCTGTCAGGGCATCCTTCCAAGTCTGCCCTGTGCAACAGGCAATGGAGGCCAACTCGATCGTCCGCTTGGCGGCTATAAAATTTCACCCTCGAAATTCATCGCGCCTTGGCTCATAACCAGTCAAAAAGACATGAATGCCGAGGACAGGCTTTGGCACTGCTAATAGATCAGGCCAGTGATCATCTGCTTGGCAGCGATAGTTGACGCTTCAAATCAACCTCCCGTCAGTTTCCGATTTTGCCGGCTCGGCAGACTCAACGAGATAATCATGACCGAGTCATGTCTCTTGGGTATGGGGGTTCAGCAATATGGACCCTATTGGATCTGCTTGGATACGGAGAAGACTGTGGAGAAGCAAGTACGACGACCTTCTCTGCTGGTCCACAATCCACACCCATATTCAACTTGTTTAGGTTCAACGAACGTTTGAATAGCCAGAGATGGTCGCAAATATCCAGCTCAGTCATCAGAGAGACAAACTCAGTCCTGGATATCGGCACAGTGGGCTGCGGATGGGCGAAAGGGGAGAAGAAGTCTGAATTCCTGATGATGCCAAGGGACTTGGAGGCGGAGCGGGAAACCTCCGTTCTACGCTAAGCCGAGTCAGAACTAGGCCGCTATCGGCGCTATTTTTTCAATGGCTGGTATAATATAAATTATATATTGGGACCAGTTTATTGGCTGCTTTACGGAGCCAATGTCCAGTAGGACGCGCCAAATCTACCAGAATTCGTTTAAAATGATTTCATCAGGATGGCGGAGCGGCGTGAAGGAAAGCTTCCTCTCGGCAGCTTGGCACTCGTTTCAGCTTGCCCAAGCGGACCAAGCGGACCCAGCCCTAAAACTGCGGTCGTTCAGAATGTCGCTCCTCCAGCATCAGCGATGGCCACATTGCGGAGACCGTGTCGATGAGATGCCAGCAAAATCTTGCAAGACTGGAATTCGCGAGGATTCGAAGATCCAAATCCCAGATCTGAAACGCGCCCTTGCATTTTCTTTCTTTCTATTCCGCATCTATTGGCCAGCGGACGTTGATAAGGCATGACCATTGGCGACAAACGTCTTTTGTCCAAGAGAAAGCGATACCTACCACATGCATACCTCCAGATCAGGGCAGAGTGACATCTCTGGCTCGAGTGTGCCAGTGTTCTCACAACCCTTGCAACAGGCGGATTTACTAGCGGCAAGAGTCACAGCAACCTTTTGATATACGTATCTGTGCGAGGGGCCCTAGATGGCATGTTACAAACTCGATCATCTAAACAAGACTTCTACGTCTATGATGCTGCCCAAGGAGAGACAAGTCCGCCGTGGCAAGGTTGGGAAGAAACTATTAGAACAGTCAGACTTGATGGAACTCAAAGTCGTGGTAAACTGATTCTACGGCCGGGAAAAGTGATAGAGAAGAGGCGCACCAAACGATGGTGCCCTTCTCAAGCTATCATCGGTCCCTGGGAGGATCACAATTCTCTAGATCCATTTCACTTGGCCATGTTGGATGTCTATAACTTTAAAGAAGCTTGTTGGTATTTGCCTACAGGAAGGGGCTCCTATCAGAGATACCCAATCCCTCTTTACCTCAGACGCTACAGCGTGTGGGGTCTTCTTGCACGCATGGTTCATGCAGCCTCAATTGAATACGGGGATCGACTATGGTTGAATCGCCCTTCAACAGTCTAGCCCGCTTGCTCTATCCTCAATCCCTTTTCTTATGGCCTCCGCGACTCAGCTTCACATCCTTCGAAACTCACCCGGAGATACAGCCTGGTGCTGTTCTCCGCCGCCGATACCATTGACCGTTTGACGCTAGCATGTTGGAATGGGAAGAGCTCTGAAATCGAAGCTTATCGCAACCAAATGCTTCTGGATCAGAAAACGTTTCCAGACGAAAATAGTAGGAGGCAGCAACATTTTAATGCTTATACTATCTTCTCATGAATCTTCAGAATGTTCGATCCAGTTGAATTGCGCAATTTGGGTAGACGCACAGACTAGCTAGTGCTTTCGGCTTGCCCTCAATCACAGGGCCTCCCAGCACATTGCGAGACACCTGGGACAACCTGACGCATTGCGGATAGTCAATGTGCCCAGTCATGGAGAGCGGCATGTTATCACGCACGTTCACTCTTTGCGGCCCCCAACAAAACTGGATTTTTCTTCTTTAGTATATCACATTTTGGAAGATGAGGTGCATCTTCTAGCCAATTATATCAGATTGTTTAGATGAATGATTGAAGGGGCTTTCTTGTACTTTGGCTGAGATACAACTGCTCTAGAGGATAAACCATTTCACCTACTCAAGGTCTTGTGCCTTCCAGCTTGAGAGTGTTTCCTGCTGTCCCCTTGGACCTTCCTTTGTGGTTTGCACCACAGTCTGTCTCCATACCATGAGCGTATTCCTCTATTCTGTGTCAAGAGTCTTTGGTCACCAAAGGCGACATCTTCTCCGGAACAGGTCTAGTGATGGGGTTGAAAGCAATCCTCTGAACTGTGACACTAAATTCTCGCATTCACAAAGTCTTGATTCCACTACAGCAGAATAAGGCTCAAATCTACTTTGGGCTCGCATATGAGCGGAATATTTCACATAAGGGTTGTTTTCAAGCCGAAATCTGTTCATCCCCAACCCCCAACACAATGCCATCCAAGTTCGATCTGCCGGATTATTCTCGAAGTCACACCAAGACTATGATAATCGACCCTGTGTCTTTGCTATCCACCTAAACCATGACTAGCTGCTCGCTTGGCGATTCGGTCGGCGAGAAGGTTCCCAGGAATGTAAAGATGGCCAGGTACCCAGAAAAGATATACCTGAACCCTGAGAGCACTTAGAAGGATGGAGCTGCGAATGATCTGCCTGATTATCCCGCTTGGGATAGAGTCGTCGTTTGGGTGGAAACGTTTGATTTTGAACAGGGAAGACTTGCTGTCCGTGTAAATGGCCACGGCCGGGATAATTTCGTTGGGTTGGACTGCCGGCACTTCTTCTCGAGCAATCTCTAGAGCTTCCAAGATGGGAAGAAATTCCACCAGGCTTGGGTGCGTCCCGTTCTGGATGTGATATCCTCTCATCATCCAATTTGCCGATGAGTATTTCCAGACGACGGCTGCCCCGGAGGCCCGTTTATCGCGGGTGACGGACCCGTCAACCCAGAAAACCTGGCGATTTGGAACCCTGCTGGATAGCATCTCTTCATTCAGAGCACGGTGGATGCATGTCGCCCTATCGTGATAGCCAATATGCCCTGCGAAATACGAGGATCTGTTGGAGATGCCGGCATCAACAGGCGGCGGCTCGGGAACTCTAGAGGCGATGAGAGTTGTGCCAGGACCCGGTTCATATTTCAGAGAGATTGACTCGAAGCTGGCAGCGAGCAGATTCTGATTCCGTGCTCTCTGAAGCTGAATCCTCATACGGCGGCCCTGACTTCTCACCAATCTTCTTCCTTGGGCGCGGAGTCTTCTTCGTTGTGCGATTCTGCGAAGACGGCGAGCGGATTGTCTTTCCTCCCAATCTTCGGCAGCAGGAGGATCGATGATCGTAGCACACATAGGGTTTGCGAGAGCGGCGGTTGAATGTACCATCTCCATGGTCTCCTCGACTTCAACCTCATCAATCCCAGGCTCGACTTCAGCTGCCTTGACAGCTTCAGTGTCTGGTTCCAATTCTGAACTCATCTTCACTAGCTAATAGAAACGAGTTGCAGAATTTCACTTCATGGCAGACAATCGACCCAGTTGATATGAAATGAAATGGGAAAAATATCTTTGAGTGTGCGACCTTGTATCAGATAAGCTTTATATACAGTGTTGAAAGCGAATTTAGCGAGGTATTGTCAGGCAAACAGCAGCTTCCTTCTTCAGCCAGCACACATTGTAAGTGATTTACATCCATTATCTGGTGGAAAATAGTCTGAATACTGCACAAACCAGAGTCTGTGATGAAAAGAAGTGGTCCATTTAGGAATAGGAAGTGTACCGACGATTACTCTGTTGCACTGTAGTAAATATTGGATATTATGAGGATGAACGCCAATAATGAAGTCCTCACAACAGGCCTCAAACCCTACAAAGCCAGCCCCGATATAAAAAGAAATGCCAAGACTCTGCAGGTACCCTATAGTAAAGTCAGTATTTGGGGTATTTGGGGTGTTTGGTATATCAAAGATACATGGTATCATGGGTTTGGGTGCCCTTGATACGTTGACTTTACTCTAGTTTGCTGGATGAGCTATTCCCCTAGATCCAAGATACTGTCGGACATCTCAAATCAACTTGGTTTCCGACTCTGGAGATTGAACCCATGGAGTGACATCTCCTTAGGTTCCCCATCCTTTCTTCTCTGGATCTCGGATGCCTTCTTCTTGGCCCCCTGCAGCCAAGCCGGGAGAGCGATGCGCTTGTCGATCCGGCGAGCCACCTTAAAGTGGGTGTAACCAATCGGCCACCAACAAGCTGGGCGCTTAAATACCCCAATAATGTATGTACATACATACATACACAAAGACGACTGAAAGAAGACGTCGTACATCTTACACTTGTATGTACGCAGAGTTCCCCTTGAACAGCAGCTCGGGTGTGCCATCCAAGTCCGAACGGGCAGTTCGCGCAGCATCATCCATCGTCAACCGAGACGTAAGCAGCCGAGTCGATTTTGCGTCACGTGGAGTCTCCAGGGGCATAATCAGCCAATGAGCGCATCCAGATTCCAGCCCTATATTCATTTTTACCAACCCTAAACAAATTGATTGGATGTGCGAGACTGCCAAGCTGTCAAATCGGGTTTTTCGCTTTTCTTTTTTCTTTTGTTTTTGTGGGTGGATCTCGGGATGCTACCACAGCTCTTTGTTTCCATCGGCTGCCTTTGGTTTGAACCTCACTGTCTCAATCTGTGGTATCGATATGGAAACACATGTTGTTGTTGTTATATGGAATTGAGCCAGCAACCTCACATCGTCTCGGTTGTAATTTAATTGACAACAGCTGCCTATCCCTCGCGGGTCCAAGAGGCCGCAAGCGTGGAGTCGATGTTCTAGAATTTATAATTCCCCTGATCCTTGGGCCGGGACCCTTGCACCCAACTTAAATGACAAAAATGGACCAGAAATTGATATCCTCCTTAACATGGGTAACAGTCTGATGCCTCTGTAATATTTCCCCAATTTCCACACTTGAGCTGCTAGCATGTAACCTACCTTCATTGTGCATACTGAGAGATGATGTCAAGCTGTGTCACCCACCAACCCTAGAAGCCCACAAATCCCTTCTCAGAAAATATCTGCACCTTTCACTCTTTCTCCTGTTGCCTCTCAAATTGTCAGAGAGAGACCATGCTGTTCACTTTTGTTACAGGTTGAGTCGGCCATGTGGTGATCTCTTCTCGTGTGCAACAGTCCACCTGTAAGTGCTTGCCTTTGTTTTTGTCTCTCCTCTAGAAGCACGCTCTCTCTGCCTCTCACATCCCCATCCATTGCATGTTGCGCGGAACGACATCACTCACGCGGGTCTGCAATAAGCTTAATCGAACCTCTCCGCTCTTCACCTCCTATCATCCAATTCCTCTGCGGTCCCAACCTCATCTCTTCTCGTATCTACATACATACGAAGCTGGAGATCTCACCGACCGCAGTATACCTTCGACGGGTCCACCGGTTCCACAGCGATTCTCCTCGAGCCACTCCGTCTACCGTTGAACCTTCGAGCAAACGTCCCACAGCTGACGAAACCGCTCTCCATACCTTGGTACTGCTAATAACAGGCATTCTTCAAAGAAGAGCCAGATCGTTTCTGCTCTTCTTGGCTTGTCTGGCATTCCGGGTTCATATCTTTTGTAGGTCTCTTCACTCCCGTTATTCTCCCTAATCAGAGCTCGCAAATCAGTCGAGATACGCCTGCTGACAACCTGACTGACAGGCTCTATTTGCGATACTATTCATTCGGCATTCACAGCGAACCTTCGCTCAGTCGCTCGTTAGCCTTTCAACCTTTGGTTTTGCCTTGCTCCTGATCAAGGTGACTCGATATCGCTATATTCTAACACCCGTTCTCGCTTTACTGAATTCTGGGACCTTATTGCAAATGCCGATGAATGTTAATGCCTTATTGTTAATATCTCCCAGCTTCCCTATCCGATCTTGGATCTCGGGCTATAATTCCTCGATTTGGGCAGGATCTTGAGCCCATATTTTCTCAATATTGTGAGAGCTTCACACTTCCACTCTTACAATCAGTCTTTCGAGCCGCTGAACTTCCGAGCATACCTGACGTTCATCCACAATGAGTCCCAACGACCGGGCGAGGAACATACCGCACCTTCGCCTAAACTCCGGCTATGAAGATCCCTTTGAAGATCAGTCGAATGGCGCACGCTATTCTCCTTCCGCGTCTCATCCGCTTATTGCGGCTCCAGAACCACCATATTCACCTGTAGGTCGGCTTAACATCTCCACAGAACACTTAACCATTCCCCAGCCAAGAGCATATCTCGAAAATCGTCGCAGCAGCGGAGGACCTTCGAACGATTCTTCTCGCAGAACAAGCTGGAGCTCCGACGCCGGTAGTCGTACCAGTCGGAATTGCGAGTTTCCATTCAGCCATTCCAACATTCTATCACGGCCAGGAACCGGCGATGACGTTATCAACACCCAAACAATCACTGAGAAATTCCCCATTTTTGACAAAGATCTTATAGTTTTTCCGCATGATGTAGAAAAGGACGACGAGATGCACAATCCGGATCCGGAAGATGGAAAGCGAGATTGTCAGCTATGCACTAAAAGAGGAATAGCCAACATCAGCGCCCTAGCGTTCGTCGCGCTGGGTACTTTATTTCTTTTCATTGGTTATCCAGTACTGTATGGTCCCTGAGCAAGTCTTTCCCGTTATATTTTTAACATTATCTCTCAAGCAGGACATATGCCGATAAATTGTTCGATTCGCGGCAGCCAACAGGTTGCGAGGCCGACCCAATGTGCTTAGACGTTGGAAAGGTTCCTTTATTGAAGAATATCCGGACTTCACTCGTTGACCCTGATACGCCAAACTCAGCTAAATCAATTAAAACCGCAGATGGTAAAAAGTGGGAATTGGTGGTATGTTGGGCTTTTCAATCTCGCAAGCAGTAGTTCAAGTTGACACGAATGCAGTTTTCGGATGAATTTAATCGAGACGGGCGTACTTTTTTTGAAGGCGACGATCCTTATTTTCAAGCAGTCGATATTTGGTATGGTGTCACGCAGGATCTTGAAGTATGTAGATTCGTCTTTTCTCCGGTTGAGAATCACTGCGACTAACAATCTCCCAAGTGGTATGACCCTGACGCCGTTACGACAAAGGATGGTGTTCTGGAGATACGATTTGATGCTTTTCAGAATCATGGTCTGAATTACCGATCTGGTATGGTACAGTCCTGGAACCAATTGTGCTTCAATGGAGGGCGCTTGGAGGCGAGCATATCTCTTCCTGGTCGAGGTGATACCTCTGGTCTTTGGCCAGGCTTTTGGGCCATGGGCAACCTCGGACGGCCAGGGTACGCTGCAACAACAGAAGGCATGTGGCCATACACTTATCACGACAAGTGCGATGCTGGTATCACTGCAAACCAAAGTTCCACGGATGGCATTAGCTACCTTCCTGGGATGAAGCTTCCAGCCTGCACCTGTAAAGGCGAAGATCACCCGACACCCGGAAGGTCACGCAGTGCTCCTGAAATTGATGTTATTGAAGCCAGTGTTCACCCACTGGATGAGAAGGTGCCATCAACTATTGGTGATGTGTCACAAAGTGCACAGATTGCACCATTTGATGTTTGGTACATGCCAAACTATGGTTAGTCCTTTTCTTGATTCTATGTTGAGACTGCTCTAACAACATGTCAGAATTCATGGAGCTGTACGAGCCTAAAATCACACACATGAATGAATATCGCGGCGGCCCCTTTCAACAAGCCATATCTGGAATTACTAACCTGAATAATGACTGGTATGATGGCAAAGCATACCAAGTCTATGCCTTTGAATACACACCTGGTGCAAAAGGAGACATAACCTGGTTCATTGGCAAAGATAAAACCTGGAAGCTCGACAGCCGTGCTATCGGTCCCAATGGGAATATTGGACAGCGTGTCATCCCTGTTGAGCCCATGGCACTTATCATGAACTTGGGTATGTCCCAGAGTTTTGCAATGCTGAACATCACAGGATTGGCACCATTGCTACCCGCCAAAATGAGATTTGACTATGTGCGAATCTATCAGGATCCAGACAAGAAAAGTATCACTTGTGACCCTGCTGGAATGGGGACAACAGCATATATCAAGAAACATAAAGAGGTGTATACAAACCCCAACCTAACAAGCTGGTAAGTGTACTTTTGAAAGTCAGACAGGGTAGTATGCTGATGCAATTACAGGTCTCAAACAGACTATGAGTGGCCAAAAAATGAGTTTGTTGATGGATGTGATTAGTTGCACCTCAGGCTCATGGACTTTTTCTTACTTTCTTTTTTTTACTTCTGGTGTCCTCCACGTGCCCTCTTCTTTGCTCTTCAATTCTTGCAAATGTATGATTATCAATTTGACCCATGACTGCTTTCTTTCTTTTACTTTCTTGTTTTCTTCCTGTACCCCAATCTTTTGATGTCAAGGCCTTTCATCTCCTGCAATAGTTGCATTTAGCGTGGTGGGTGCAAATCTGGCTGATGAAAACAAAAATACTCATGACTGGTTTGGGCATTTGGGTGGTTGTCTGCAAATTCATGTGTACACCAGCAAATCAAATGATATGGCGCCTGCGTTTTTCAGTTTCCTTTATGCCTCTTTTTTTTGTATGCCTGAACCTGTTCTTTCCTTGGTTTTTGAAGCTTGCAATCTGAGACATTCTGCTAGGAAACCAACGAACTACATTCAGAATACTCCGTATTCAAAGACCATTCCCATTAAGTTAGTTTTTATAGTAAAAGGGTTTGCAAATTAATTATTATATGTTTTAGCATAGTTAATTCGATTTGAAATGCAGGAGAAGATTGTCTCGATCCCCAAAATGGGGAAAAGAAAGAAGGAGAAGATGGGGGTGAAAATCTCCAAACATACATGCGAGCCTTCACCAATGAATGAATAGGCATGTGTTAGTCATTCGGGTATGCAAGTGCAGGTGGGAAATAGATACAAGAGGGTCAAAATACACATGTAATGCAATCAAAAACCTAGCTATGTAAAGGATAAAAATGAAAAGAATACACCAGAACAGTGACACGGAATTGCAGCAACCTGGTGAAAGCAATTGTTGAAGGATTGGAATGGAGAGTAGAGCACACAGCGAGTCCGTTGATGGAGAGAGTATGCCGAAATCAAAACAGAAAAACAAGAGATACGCATATGTGGATATATATATATATGGTACTTCATTCAGATGTTTATATCTCATGTTCCTCACCCTCGCTTCAGTTTGCAATGGCTTACTCTCTTCCATTTTTTTCTTTGTCATCGAATTATAGGTGTATATTTTGTGGCTGAGTTTTTTCATCTCCCGGATCCCATTTCGTAAATCTGCTCTGGCACCGGTCCTGTGTGTGTTGGGTGCATGGATTGCTAAAGTTACACCTGTAACTATTTGTATTACTAAACATACAACTAATAATGAACCAAAATTTCATAAATAACTAATATTAGACGGTTGTGGTGAATCAATTAGATAAGAATTTACCCAGATGTTTATATCTCATGTTCCTCACCCTCGCTTCAGTTTGCAATGGCTTACTCTCTTCCATTTTTTTCTTTGTCATCGAATTATAGGTGTATATTTTGTGGCTGAGTTTTTTCATCTCCCGGATCCCATTTCGTAAATCTGCTCTGGCACCGGTCCTGTGTGTGTTGGGTGCATGGCATTTGGACTGCCAGGATTCGTCGGCGCCCCAGCGCTCAGCGGGCTGGGTGGGCCCATGCTCATGCGCTGGTTATAATAATCGGCCGTCTGGCCCTGTGGAGGTGCTTGCTGCGGTGGCTGGAGTGCCGAGCCAGGCATCTCAGCCACGTCCGATTGCGGTGCTTTCTCGTAGCCGTAAGGAGGTGGAACGCCGTCTACGGGTTTGTTGTCGTGTGGTGGCGCATAGTAGCCCATTGCAGCGTTGGGTGGCTGGCCGTATTGGGCCTGGGGTGGTCCGGGAACGATGGGCGGGGGCACTGCGCCGGTGGCAGGAGCGACATGAGCATTGTCGCGCTTCTTTTTCACGCAGAAGAACCAGACGAGGAATGCTGCGATGGCTCCGACGGCGGCGCAGGCGCCGACGACGATACCGGCGATGACACCGCCGGACATGCCCTTGTCGTCATCAACTGGCGTAGGAGACTGTGATGGAGTTATCGGCGAGAAAGTTCCAGTGGGTTTGGTGGAGATCGTGTCCGAATTAGGATCGGGGTCAGGAATGGGAAGAGATGGGGTGGCAGTGGGCAAGCCAACAGGGTCGGTGGAAGTCAACCGGGTTCTCCAAGAAGGGCCATAGACCGAGGCGTAGTAATCAGTGAGCTGCTGCACTTGTGATGTGACGGAGTCATAAGAACGACAACCGAATAATTTCGCTCCACCACCAAATACGTATGTCCCACAGTATGGCTCAGTAGAGGTGAAACATTTTAGAACTCTGGGATTAGTCGAGCAATCGGCATCGCACGAAGCGCCAGAGGTAAGGCATGTGGACGGGATATTCGTGCATTCGCTGATATGGCTGCTAATACAGCAGCCAATTGCAGTGCCCTGGCGGACACAGTTGGCTCGGGCGTTGACACAGGTCAATAAGTTTTCTAAGGGAAAAAAAAAAGTTATAAGTAGGTGCACAGAAATGATCTTTGGACCGTGAAAAAGGCTGATACGCACCAGGATCCCCTTCAACCAAACCGCAATAGTATCCAGGCGGGGGTAGCGGTAGAGTTGTCTTCTGCTGTCGCGGTAGCAGTGCGCGAGGAAAGCCAGCCGGCATACCGGGCGGATCAGTAGGCTTTGGAGACATGCCAACAAGGTCAATCAAGCCTAGAGGGGTTTCCTGGGGTAGAGGCATGATAGACATTGAGTCTACGCTCCCAAGGGAGAGTAGGGCTGCAAGGGCCGCGGTCCACGAGAGATGATGCATGATGTGAACAGGCAAGCGGAGGACGGGAATCAGTTAAGCGACGAAGCCGCTATGCTGCTGTTCTCCTTCGTCGCTCGCGACAGGTTGTGCACAGAGAAAAGGAGAAGCACTTGACAAACAAATGCCAAGATAGGATGGACTGTACTGCCGGCCAGCGCAAAATCGCACAGCAGCAGTTTCGACAGTCAGGAGCAAAAGAGAGAGATGGTTTTATGAATGGATTCTTCTGGTGCAACTGAAAAAAAGGACTGAGAAGTCTCAACACGCGTGGTTGAGAGGGAGGAAAAGAGACCCGAGCATCTTCCTGCCCCAGCCCCAACGGGGAAAAGGGAATTTGCGCTCCTCGTGCCAGCGAACGAGGCTCTGCTCATATTGTTTCTGTTTTTGATTAGCTTTGATGGCGTTTGGGATACTCGAGTGGAACGGAAACACGAGGAGGTGATCCAATAACGAGCAACAGGGAGACATAGCTACAGGGATCGAGACTTGACCGGACTGTCTTGGCTTCGACGCACTTGGGGAAGCGGCACAAATGGAGAGGTTTTTTAAGGGCATTGCTACACACACAC
>LJPH01000467.1:0-21435 GCA_001430925.1 Byssoonygena ceratinophila
TCCCTTCACACACAACAAATGTTTTCTCTCCTTGACTGCAATATACACACGCATGGTATTGAGAGAGCGAAGTGATGGTTATGGTAGACTGCCGGGTGGTGGGAAGGGATGTTGGGCGATCTCAATCACCGTCCACTCAACTCCGAAAATAATAAAAAAAATCTTGAATTTGATTGTCAGCTGAAGAGAAAAGAAGAAAAAACAGGTTCTCGTTTGCCTGAGGAATCCAAAATAGAAAAGAAAAAGAAAAGAGAAGATGGAGAGCTGAGAGAAGAAGAAAAAGGCTGGAGATTCTCTCTCTTTCACACCGGAGAAGGGAGATCAGCTCTCTCACAGACCCAAACGGGAATCAAGCCCGGCGCCCATTTGGAGAGAAGATTGAATTGCTTCTGCTGTGCTGTGCTGCTCTTCTTCATGCTCACTCACTCTCACTCTCTCTCTCTCTCTCTCTCTCTCTCTCTCTCTCTCTCTCTCTCTCTCTCTCTCTCTCTCTCTCTCTCTCTCTCTCTCTCTCTCTCTCTCTCTCTCTCTCTCTCTCTCTCTCTCTCTCTCTCTCTCTCTCTCTCTCTCTCTCTCTCTCTCTCTCTCTCTCTCTCTCTCTCTCTCTCTCTCTCTCTCTCTCTCTCTCTCTCTCTCTCTCTCTCTCTCTCTCTCTCTCTCTCTCTCTCTCTCTCTCTCTCTCTCTCTCTCTCTCTCTCTCTCTCTCTCTCTCTCTCTCTCTCTCTCTCTCTCTCTCTCTCTCTCTCTCTCTCTCTCTCTCTCTCTCTCTCTCTCTCTCTCTCCACCCTCTCATGCCAGGAACCACAGAGACGGAGTGACGCTACTGCAGGCAGTTTCTTCCGTGGCCCCCGTTCCCAGACACGGCGCTAACTGGCTGGCGAACGAACGAGCGGTGATTTAGGTTAAGGTCAACGGGTGTTGGCCTCGATCGTCATAGTCTCGATGTATATCCTCCGTGTCCGTGGGCAGGATGGGTACATGATATATACGGGAGAGTCCTGTCTTGTCCTACACCTTTTTTGCTTTTTCTCCTCGTCTCTTCACTTCGCTTCTTTTACTGTATAATTTCTTTTTCTTCTTGTCCGGGTGCTCTCTCTTCACACACGGACCGCGGGCATGCACAAGGTCCCGATGGGCATGCAGGTCCTACGGCCTAACGGGAAAAACTGACCAACAACCGAAAACGAGGAGGGCGTTTTTCGATCTGTTGATTTTGTGTGGAGCGAAATCCTGCACACACGGACGGCACTATAACTACGGCACACGCATGGAGCCTCTTATCTCCCTTTTTCATGTTGGCAGCCTCCGTGCGCAAAAAAAAAGAGGACTCTTAGATTATTTTTAGTGAGACATCAACCACCTTTTTTTACACGAGGGCCAGTCTACGGGAAGAGCAATCAACGAGAGCCATGTCAACCGAGCAAGGGCGAGATAAGCACACCACATCATCACTGCTGTTCAAGTGTGCACAGTACTGTATGTAGGAGAACGAACAAGGACAGAAAGT
The DNA here is from genome assembly GCA_001430925.1 of Byssoonygena ceratinophila. Classification (NCBI taxonomy): domain Eukaryota; kingdom Fungi; phylum Ascomycota; class Eurotiomycetes; order Onygenales; family Onygenaceae; genus Byssoonygena; species Byssoonygena ceratinophila. Next base: position 1,508 of record LJPH01000467.1, read on the forward strand.
GCCGGGTCGAGCTCCCGTTTGACGGTTGACGAAGAACGTACTGTATGCATGATGGGATATGTAGGTATTTCATGCAGTACGGAAGATAGGTGCGTGTGCTCTGGATGGTGAACGGTGAACCCGGTGCTGCATGTATGTATGTACATACATACAGTACTTTTGTGCCCATGCAGAAGTTCCCGTCGTGTCTACATACAGTCTGTAGATATGTGTGTGTGTTTCGCTATCCGCCAGCCTTCGTGCTCCAATGATATCGAGAATATTTGAATTCATTGCCGGCATCTGTTGATCAATCGGATTGTAAGCTGTATGTATTGCTTGTTTGTTGCCCAACTTGGCCCATATTTAAGCGCCCATATACGGGTTTGAATGATTCTAGGCCTTTTTGGGCTTTCTTCTCTGCTTTACTCCGTAAAGTGAGTTTAAAGATGAGTGATTTCACCGCGGAGGAACCACCACTGGGTAGTATAATGGTAAAGCCGGGATTGAAGGACTGAGGAAATCCCAAGGTTGTACAGCATGCTGCACCAAGACAATAAAAGTCGCAACTGTATGGAGACCGGTTGACGGGGATGGTGCCTCGAGGGACATTTTTATTTATTTCTTTTCTTTTCCTTTCCTTTTCTGCGGAACTGACCGCAACATCAACACTGTAGTCACTCTGGGTAGTATAATGGTAAAGCCGATTCTAGGCCTTTTTGGGCTTTCTTCTCTGCTTTACTCCGTAAAGTGAGTTTAAAGATGAGTGATTTCACCGCGGAGGAACCACCACTGGGTAGTATAATGGTAAAGCCGGGATTGAAGGACTGAGGAAATCCCAAGGTTGTACAGCATGCTGCACCAAGACAATAAAAGTCGCAACTGTATGGAGACCGGTTGACGGGGATGGTGCCTCGAGGGACATTTTTATTTATTTCTTTTCTTTTCCTTTCCTTTTCTGCGGAACTGACCGCAACATCAACACTGTATGTATGTACAGTACTTCACACAGATCCATGCCCCCGGCTTCTCTTCCCAGGGTTTGACGTCAAGATCTGGATTTTCTGGAAAACAGACTCGTATCGGACAATTTTAAGTTACTCTTTTCTTTTTTGGGCCATTTTCTTTTTGAAGAAAACGAGCGAGGGGGGTGGTGGTCGTCGGTTACTGAGCGAGTCCTTTGAGATGTCAGCTTTTTGGATCAGGCCATGCATGCCAGAAACCCCCAGGGGGAGGCGAGGAGAGTACAAGGGATGTTGCTTGCAATTGCCGGATGATCCGTCTGTATGCGACTCGACGTTCGCCTTTTTCTCTTCTGTTCTCCATCTTTTTTGCAGCTCCGATGGTCCTGGGAAGACTGTGTGTTCACGTTGTAGATGTATTGTAGATGTACTCCGTAGATGTACAGTACATTACATAGCCGATGATGGGTGGTGACGGTGGTGGCGACGGTGACGGATGCCGAGTAGCAAACAATGTGGAATTGAACACATACGTATACATATGTTCTCCCAGGGTGAAACCAGCAGGATGCAAGTGTCGTGAAGTGGCATATCCATCCTACCACCTACATATACACAATGCATACGGAGTACATACTGTGCATCAATGTCGGAATCGAGCAGCGAAGGTTGGAGAGGGACTGGGACCGGACAACTAGAGGAATGCAGGTCAGTAGCAGCTGGAGTGTGGCACAAGACTCGAGTCTGTTGGGTTTCAGTAACGAAGACCAACAAATCCCTCCTCATCATCTGATTGTCTGATATATGGCCGAGTCCGGGAGTGGAAATGTCTGTGCTGATGGATAGATGGTATGTCTGGAGATGCATTGCATACAAGCACTGCTACCTGCAGAATCACATCTGCAGGAATTCGAAACAGCAAGCTGCAGCAACAAGATGAAGAACATGTTGAAGAAGAGACTGTTTTTTCTTTTCTTTTTGTTTTTTTTTGGGTGCTTCGGCGCCACCAAGCCCTGATCAGCCCATCCATTGGAGGCTGTATGCACACACCACACACCACACAACTCACACCCCAGCATCACACAGCAATAGAGCCTGAAGATAATCCATCGCGGCGGGGATCAAGGAACCTGACAGACAGGACGGAGTGATCTCAACGTGGCTTGTCTGTTGAAGCAACTAGTTTAGTCCAACTAACTGTAACTAAGGAACCTAACTAACTAACTAACTAACAGCTACATACATACATAGCTACCTAGCTAGCTCACTAAGATCCGACTAGTTTCAACCCCGCTAGCTAGCTCACTAACTAAGATCCGACTAGTTTCAACCCGCACATCCGCCCATCCCGTGATGATGCTGGTTGTCAAGTGCTTTTTTAGGTTGTTCATCCGAGATTCGGTGGTTTTGCACAATCATCCCATCTTCCAACCTGTCTATCCCTCGCACATCAGATGTATGGACGAGACTAGCCACTGTGCTACAATCAGAGTCAGAAAGTACAGAGTAGTCATTGAAGAAATGAAGAAGAGAAGAAGAAGAAGATGAAGAAGAAGACAAGAAGAAGAAGATGGAGGAGAAGCTGTGTGTAGAACTAGTAGTGAGCTTGCTGGAGAGCTGCCTGTTTACCCACCTCTCCTGAACTCATGCCCGACCTCCTCCCATCTGCATGGCCAGAACCACATCCTCTCCTCCCACTCTGTCTCTCTCTCTCTCTCTCTCTCTCACAACCACCACCATCACCATCATCATCTCACACCACCCACACTCATCCACACTCACATCCATCACATCCATCATATCCACACACACACAAACATGCACACACTCTCATCCACACTCTCCAGCTCTCTTCTCAGATGGAGGAGAGGGCGGCGAGATGGAGGGCCAGAGACTGAAGACTGAAGACTGGATGGAGACACAGACACATGGATTGCATTGACGAATGGCTTCATCTCTGTTGACACATTCTCCCTCTTTTTCTTTTCTTTTTCTCCCGACTGTCCTTCAGCACCTTCAGCACCCCGTCACCCCCTTCCAGCACCCGTCCAGCCACCCTGCCTCTCGGCGGATCCGCTCAGCCCTGCCTGCTTGTCCGTCAGACCGTCCTGTCCACGCCCCTCACTGGCTGCTGTCCACCCCATGCATATTACTTTTCTGTCGTACCAGCGCTTCCCTGGTCAATCTACCGCTGTCCACGCATAGTCGGAGCAGAAAACGAGAGAGGTACCCTGGCTGCTGAGCGTTCACTTTTCCCTTTTTTTTCCTATTTTATGCTCATTTCTTCCTGTTCGCGGATCTCTCTGCTTCTCTCCCTTCTTCCCACTCTCAATTCTCGACGAGATCCACGAGAACTCTCTCCCGCTCTGCCTTTGACTCATCCTCATCGAACTGACTGGGAATCCTTTCTGGCGAAAGAGCTTCTTCTTCTTCTTTTTTGCTTCTTCCCGCCTCCTGCTCCTAAGCTTTTGCTAGCTCCGGTCGGAGGTTCTATAAAGCTGTCTCGACAACTTTGTTTGGCCTTGGTCTTCGTCCTCGCGGAACTGAAAAATTAAAGAAAAAAACCAATCCCGTAAAACACCATTCGAACAAAAGCTTGTATCCGCTCGCACTGTCCTCCAGTTCTTGTGCTCGTGCTCGTGCTCGTGCCCGTTCTCTCTCTCTCTCCTACACTGCCCGAGTCTCCCTGAGACAGACGTGCGAGTACCACGCCCCGTTTTTTCGCCTTTTGCTCTGCTTGATTACCTTGCTCTTGCTTTTCCGCCTGCTTTGACAAGAACCGAGCTGCTCACGATTCTTTGTTTGTTCGTTATCCCTGGTGGTCTGCGAAAACGTTAGTCTTAACCTTCTATTCTCCCATTTCACCCCCGTCCCTCCCTACAGACACTCTGGAGGAATGAGAAAACCCCTTGCGGAGGGGCTGCAGTTTTTATATATGGATTTTGGCCTGGCCTTCTTCCCCCCGGTCGACTGAATTTACAATGTCATCATCTGAGATTCCCGTCCATTTTTCCTTGCCGTCTCTCCCCCCGGTCGTTTACAATGTCATCATCTGAGATTCCCGTCCATTTTTCCTTGCCGTCTTTCCTTGGAGCAGTTTCCAACTTAGCGCCGTATGAACCCGTTTTGCCCTCTGGCTGCTGTTCCTTTTCAAGAATCGTTATGGTATTGACGGCCGCTTATAGGGTGAAACCACCAACCGACGCTTGCCAGAAGACCAATTGGCGACATAGCTCTAATGTCTCATCCATACCACAACGATGAGAACCAGCAGTACGGATACAGCAGAAGTGGCCAGTATGGCCTGTCACAACAGCCCTTCCAACCGTATCCACAGCATGTTCTTTCACCCTACAATCACCAAACCGCTGATCCTTCGCCGTTGAATTCGTCGTACAATTCGTCTCAGTCCTTGTACCCGCAGTCGCCTCCAAATTCATCAGCTTCCTCCGGATATCACTATCCCCAGCAGTACATGGCCCAGGCACGGTACTCTCCTTCAAACCGGTTCTACTTTCACGATTCCCTTCGAGAAGTTGAGATTGAGAGTCAAGAATCATTCAATGAGCACACCATGCTCTCCGAACCTGTTATGCCCCCCTTAGAAGGTTTTCCGGACGTCCGGGAATTTGACCAATTGATGAAAAGGTAAGAACTTCTCGCAATCTGCATGGTGCTCTTAGATTTTGGACCGCTGGCTGATCAGGATCGTGGCAGCTATGTGGATGACCTGTCCGTTAAAAAGCAGGACAAGGCCTTGATTCATTCGAGAAGAGCGCGGAACATCAAAATCGTGTTGTTGGACCCCAAGGACACTGCGATAGAATCGGCACAATTTAGGTTCGTATCTATATAACTGATTACATTGTGCTCGGAACCCTTTGATACTGATATATTAATCTTTTAGATTCTGGGTGAAAAAAATGTTTAAACTTGAGCCAAACGACGGCAGAACACCAGAGGTACAGTACAAAGGCTCATTAGTCCCATTTCATTCCCCGTTCGACATCTATGCTAATTCAATACACCCTCCAGTCCAAAAGAATGATCTGCCATGAAGGGAAACCAGTTGCCATTCGAGAGAAGCTTTTCAAAATTCTGACACGAGCTCACCAGCAATGTCAACACGGTGGTCGGGACAAGACATCGGCACAAGTCCGGAGGATATACTCCTGGTAAGAAACTTAGCAAGACTTTTCATGGCCACTTCTGGTGCCTCGCTCGTCTGGAAACTAACTCGAAATGGGCGAACAGGGTTCCCAAGGAGTTGATATCTCGTTTTGTTAAAATATGCCCAACTTGCCAAGTTCGGAGGGGAGGATCACGGCTTACGCCTCCAAATTCCTGTCGAAGCTCTCCAAAGCTCGAGGTTCTAGGACCTCCGCCGCCTCTTCTCTCGCCTCCAGATTCAAGGCGCGAGTCGATGATTAGCCGTCCAAACGTACCATACTCGCGAGCAGAGCTCCCTCAGCCCACTCCGGGAGTGAATTGGTCCGGCTCCCATCATGGCAATGTACACGGTAGCCAATACCACGGCCATTACCCGGTGGCATCAGCCCCGACTTGGGCGTCACTTCCAAGGTCCATGTCAACGACGATGCACAGTGGTACTACCATACCTACGTCAATGAATATGTCGTCGAACCATATCGAATATGACTCAACATACGAGGAGTCACACAATATCCATGGACCACATTATTAACTGGCGTTCGATGCATCTGACTTGAATCCTAATGTGAGTTGATCTTTTTTTAAAAGTTGCAGATTCCTCCATTCCGTTCATCTCGAGCAGATATTGAGGATTGAGGCTAATGGCCGGAGGCTCAAATTAGTGGAATTAGGCTCAAAACTTTCTACACTGGCTTAGAGAATGTCAACAATCCAAAAAAGATACTTCGGAAATTATCAAACAAGATAAATGAAGCTTGGTTATTATGGTATTATATCGCCATGATCAATTGGGAATAATGTTCATTTTCCACCTGTTTCTCCTTTTTGGTCCACGCTTTTTGATCCTTTTTCTCCTTTAATGAACACGCAAAGGCTGGGCGTACAGTTTCCTTCCTCATCGCCTTTCTCTTTTTCCATGGCTGCTACTATGGGTCTTTTTTTCTGGACAGGACTTTTATGCGGATACGAGATATGCTTTCCGGCTAGCGGGTACACGGGTTTTTTCTTCTTTCTTTATACAATCGGGGACTGGGAATTTGTCTGGGAACCTAATTGGGAACAGGTTCTCAAGGATGAGAAAACAGTTACACACAGAGCTTCATTTGTTGTCTTTTGACTTTTAATACTTTTCCCTTTCTCCTTTCCTGGATATATTAGGGAAATATACGGAATAATGTCATGGACATACGGAGTACAAGATTGGAAAATGCGGAGGCAAAGCGAAATAGCTTCCTGTGTCTCTCTGCGTGCCTTTCCCCTCCCCTTATGGTTTATTCTTTCGTTGAATACCTCAACAACTACTCCCTGGAAGGCCAGACAGGGGAGGGGGTGGAAGACACACATACGCACACACAAAACCGGATCCTGTCCATATCCCTCCCCTTGTCTCTTGTTTTTTGAACAACGGAACCCTTTTTCTTGATTTTTTGTCTCGCTGCGCTATTCCCTTTTCTTTTTTCGCCTCTTCTTCCCGCGAGTTTCCAGAAAAGTCTGGAACCAATATCCTTTTCTCTTTCGGCTGCCTGCTCCGCACCACCCGGTCCCAGTCTTGCATTTTCTTTTCGGCCTGCCTGCGAAAGAAAGATTCGAAACAAGACCGATCAACCGCTGCACAATCCCTACTCCATGGAAGGGACCGTAGGAAACTGGTAAGGATATATGACCTTTTTTTTTTTTTTTTTATAACACAGGCTGGGGGGTAGGGGGGCCTGGGCCCCTTCCACTTCCCATATATGTCAACAATACACCCTGCACTTTTTGCCTTGCTGTCTTTTTTTTTTTGGTTTTCTTTTCTTTTTCCCGCTTCACTTCAACCCGGCAGAAAATGTCCCCGGTCCTTGCACCCAAGGGACGGGCGGGAACGGGGGGTGGATGGTGGAAGCAAGCCTTCCATGTTAAAAAGTCCCTCCGATCGTGCAGAAACTAAAAAATATTATCCCAAAGTCCGAATCTAGCAGGTAAGAAAAGCGCCGAGAAGAAAGAGAAATATAACACAAACGTCCGTGATGAAGAGAGAGAGAGCACAGAAGGTATAAATACGTCAAAAAGAGCCCAAAAGGGGTGAATTTGTTTTACACATTTGAAATTAAAAGATAGATAGCCGACCATCAGTACAAAACAAAATTCTATACTCTCGACACAAGTGAGAAAGCTTTTTGCATCGCAAGGTAAAAAAGTTCGTTTCCCATAGTCGTTCCGAACGACAGATATAAACCAAAGGTTCGTTCACCATTCCGCGTGTCTGCTCTGGAGCGTCGTCCTCCCAACATCCTATTACATTTTATACAGGTAGTGAGAACTTCTTTCCTTTCATGACCCTGCGAAAGAGAAATATAACACACACGTCCGTGATGAAGAGAGAGAGCACAGAAGGTATAGGACGGGCGGGAACGGGGGGTGGATGGTGGAAGCAAGCCTTCCATGTTAAAAAGTCCCTCCGATCGTGCAGAAACTAAAAAATATTATCCCAAAGTCCGAATCTAGCAGGTAAGAAAAGCGCCGAGAAGAAAGAGAAATATAACACAAACGTCCGTGATGAAGAGAGAGAGAGCACAGAAGGTATAAATACGTCAAAAAGAGCCCAAAAGGGGTGAATTTGTTTTACACATTTGAAATTAAAAGATAGATAGCCGACCATCAGTACAAAACAAAATTCTATACTCTCGACACAAGTGAGAAAGCTTTTTGCATCGCAAGGTAAAAAAGTTCGTTTCCCATAGTCGTTCCGAACGACAGATATAAACCAAAGGTTCGTTCACCATTCCGCGTGTCTGCTCTGGAGCGTCGTCCTCCCAACATCCTATTACATTTTATACAGGTAGTGAGAACTTCTTTCCTTTCATGACCCTGCAATTCAAGACGAGGTTAACAAAATGCTGCGTTCCTTTCTGAGGTTCAAGACAGGAGGGAGGAGAAAACTGACTTGCTATAGTAGATCCAGAAAAAGTCCGAGTACAGGATCGTCTGAAGAATTCCCGCAACAATGGCAATTGGATCCGTGCGTCCCTCCGTGGCGTAGCGATAGATCCAGTTAGGGATATATAACGCGCGGTACAGACCTAGGGCGAAAAGGTAATGTGTGGTGATGGTCTCGGCTTCTCCGGTTCTCTGGAGCATGAACAGCTGCGGCAAGATGGCGACGGATTCAAGCCAAATGGAGAATGCCCACAAGATCTGCAAACGTACATATATATGTGAGCTGGTGGGCGCGCCATAAAATTAGGTGATAAGGAACAGGGAGATAATACCTCAGAAAACGTGTATGTGTATGGGAAAACGATGGCTATAACAGCGCTGGCGCCGAGGAGATATTGAACTTTAAATGTGTCGAGATTGGAATCTTGGGTAGGTTTGTAGTCGTTGATCATGAGGTAAACGGTGTACGCGGAGGAAGTGATAAAGAGGATTTTGAAGATGGTGTTATAATATGAGAGTGAAAAGGTCCAGAAGATATCTGATTATTCCCAAAGGTGTTCGATTGTTAGCCGTGTAGCTCCAAAGGTTGGTGGGAGGGAGCATGGGGAACAGCGAGAGCGCTCATACCAAGGTATCGAGTAGCGTAAACAATGAGGTATAATGCTTGCGATTTGAAGGATAAGCCCGAACAGCTCTAATGGACGGAACCAACAAGGGTTAGCTAAGCAGCCGGCGCAATAAGTCGAGGCGAGGGAGGGCATACGCTCGAAGACTTCATCTTTTGCAATAAGATGAAAATCGAGAACAGATGCGATAAATCGGCTGTTGTGCCGGATCGGGAATTGAATTAGCTGCGAACTTCCCAGAACGAATGAGGATGAAAAAAGAAGATGTAGGCGTACCTAATATTCGAAAGATATTCATTTTGCCGGTGATCTACCAAAGAAAAGAACGGCTAGAGCACGGGTTGGACAATGTTGAAATGGGCGGAGCTGGCAGCTTGGTGACCTTTTGCTGCGTCAAAACAAGCAGGGGAATGTGGTTGATACTTGGCGATAGGTATTCAGGACAAGTCAATTGATGTCTGCGCAAAATCCGCCATGGAACGGGGGGAATTCTGCGTCGGAGGTAAGTTGATAAATCCGTGCAATTGAGCTTTGCTGGCAGACACTGCTTGATCGCAAAGGAAATTGTTGGAGCTGATGTTGTTGACACGAAGCCTTTCGAAAAGAATGTTTTCCTCTGAGCCGTGCGGTCGAATCCCAATCGATAAGGAGATGACGCATTATGTAATAACTCGGGCTTGGGGACTGCGCCACAGCCACCAGCCACCCACGAGCCCCTGAGCTCAATTCCAACCTCACTCGTCACCCTCATCTCCATCACCTCTTCTCCTCTCTTCACCCATCACCCCAAGGACGCACATTGACTTCTTGTCCGTGACATGGCCATACTGAGTACCCATGGAAACAGTCACCTGTGTGATATGCCCATCACCGGCGATGAAAGCCATTTTCAATCCTTTGAATGGCGAGATCCAGGTTGCTCCTTTGTCTCCCCTCAGCAGTCGAAAATCTACAGGTTCATCAGAGGTGACAGTGAATAAGCTGTCATGATTATATTATATATGATTCCATTGACTGAAACGGCCACTGCTGCCGAAGGTGCACCAAAAGAATGCACGCCGGGTAAAGATCTGAACACACTATTACAACTGCTGTTCTCAATAGATTATACCCCTCAACAAAGGCAAAAGGCCTGACTTGTCTCTCCGCTCTTTTGGAGTCGCCATCTTTGTTGACCAGTCAGTCAAGTCCTGCTTCCAATTGCACCCGGAAGCTGGGAGCCCCTGATCTCCCGGTACAAGTCAGTATAACGTGATGCTAGCAAGCCTATAACACATTATTCCTTTTCAATTTTCCTTCAAACTGCCCACAGCCCGCAATTCTAATTGCTTCTCGCGTGATTCAGTGTCCAGATTCACGACTTTCGCAACATCTCGTTCAACCGTCTTGAGAGTGCCAGGCGTAGTCTCCACCTCTACCAAAAGCTCTAGCAGGATGCCCATGTCAGAAACGCCCAAGATCGCACTATCTTCTAATGGTCGTGATGAAAATACCAACAAGACCAGCACCACCGCATTTCTAGTTTTACCTGCCATCATTGGTTTGGCGCTTCTGTGCGCTATGTGCATTTTTTGGCGCCGAAACAGGCGGCGAAGATTGAAAAGGGATGCGGAACCTTCAAGAAGGAGCCACGGCGTTAAGAGAATATCGTGGTTTCGACATGAGAGATGAACTGATCATTTATCCAGAGTCTTGCAATATAATGTGCCAGCCATTTGCAGGTTATAATTATTTTACAGCAATTTGAGATGCAATTATATCTATCTTTTAAAGCCAGGGACTCTCTAAATTATATATTACCTTGGCACAAAGATTTTGAAAAGAGTGCCGGACGCACTTTCACGTTCTAGGACAAAGTACGGAGTACGTGGCTCTTAATTACTCTCCTGGGGACGGCCTTGGACTGAACTGGATTTTTTGTTCTACCGATTCCTTTGAGGTAGAAAGACATCGTTGAGAAGGATCTGGCTTTATTTGCTCACAGGGTGATGTTTGCCGAGCAAATAGCTCTGGATCTGGAAAGGTCCTAAAGAGTAAATATTGTAAGGGGCATAGCAACTGGAGCATATGAATAGGATGATATTCAGATATCTCCATTCTTCAGTGGCATTCAAAAGATGGATGAGCCAAGTAAGAAGACTGAGCGTGTCATTTGATGCCATGGGACTTAAGCAAGGCAAATTTGTAAAACGCTATGGGGTTGTCACCATCATCAGTATCGTACATTTCATTCTCATCGCTTAGGGCTCCGCGAAATTAAAACAGAATATGCCATGGTCAAAATTCAGTAATCCCCATTTAACCCATATTACCCTTACAAATTAGACGCTGGGAAATTAAAATCGCGCCAGACTCCTCCGCGAATGACTCAAACAAGTAACACCTTCTCAAAGACTAGAATGCCGAGCCTCCACCAATGTCATCGCCCTCTGCGATTCGCTGCAAGTGTCCCTCTGCGAGCTCGCTTCTCAACGACCCAGTAGCGCTTTCACGACTCAATTTATCCCACTCTCTCAGAGATACACGCTTCGACTTCTGCTTTTCGGCAATTTGTTCCAAAAGCCGCTCTTTATCAGTTTCAAGCTGCGCAAGCCGTTTCTCATACGCAGGATCCAGACCCGAGGGAAGAAGTTTTCCTCCTAAAATGACGTTGGGTAGCCCTGAGAGGTGGTTCGTAAAGCGTTGTGTGCGAGGGAATGTGGTAGAGGTGCTGTTGCCATGCCGAAACGACGGACGATGTGAATCATAGCCTGTTGAATTTGGAGAAGGACCTCCACGAGCTCCGGACGGTGGGCCGTGATAAGCAGGACCATGGCTTGGACGACGAATACCGCCACCTCTAGGCGAATCTCTCGGGCCTGAGTCCCTACTGAAATGTGGATTTGACGCGCCTTTTGGACGTGTGGGTGCCGAGAGGAGGGCTGCGTGGCCACCGCGACCCGATAATTCAGAGACTTTTGAGGCAGTCGGGCCAGGAGGAGGCGACGCAGCTTGCACTCTGTTGCTGCTTGGAGCCTGGGGAGGGTTTGTCTTGGTCGCCTGGTTTTCGTTTGTTGACGGTGCACGCGATGGAGGCCCCGATGATCGATTTATATCTCTTTCACGATCAGTGTTAGCTACGGGAGAAGTCTCCCTGGGACGGTTATTAGGAAAAGTATTGTTCAAAGCACTTCTCGGTCCCCGGGGTGGAGACATTGCCCTTTCTGGGCGTGAAATGGGTTTGCTAGAATATGACGGCGGTGACCGGGGAGGCAGTGGAGCAGGAAGTTGAGATCTGTTCATATATGCAGGTCCTTGTGATGTGGGACCACCGTAGCCCCGATTGAACCTGTCTGTTCGAGGCGGGGAAGAGCGACGAGATGTAGAAGAAGAATCGGGACCGGAGTTTAGATTCAGATATGCAGGTCCTTGTGATATGGGACCACCGTAGCCCCGATTGAACCTGTCTGTTCGAGGCGGGGAAGAGCGACGAGATGTAGAAGAAGAATCGTTCATATATGCAGGTCCTTGTGATGTGGGACCACCGTAGCCCCGATTGAACCTGTCTGTTCGAGGCGGGGAAGAGCGACGAGATGTAGAAGAAGAATCGGGACCGGAGTTTAGGCCTGAACGAACTGGAGGGGACGGTGAACGCCGGCGCCAACTTCTACCGCCATAAGACTCCCTCCAACCCTCCCGTCGAATTGGGCTTCGTGGTCGTATGTGATCGTATGGTCTCGACACTTCGGGCCGCACTTGGGGAGAACGGGGTCGGTCATACCGATGCCTGGGAGGGGAGGAGATGCGTTCTCTCTTTGGAGATCGAGGAGCATAGCCCACAGGCGACGGTTCACGGGCGCGTTTAAGACCAGGACTGGCACCTCGGGAAAGACGGTTCACGCGCGCGTTTCAGACCAGGACTGGCACCTCGGGAAAAAGAGGATCTTCGCGCTGGCAAAGCACCGGGAGGAGACCTAGAACGTCTGAAGGATCTTAAAGGACTTCTACCATTGTCCCGTCGAGGAGAGAATCTTCTTGGCGGCAGCGGAGGAGGCGGTGGTGGTGATCGCGGGCGGCCATAAGCAGGTGGTCTATCGCCTCCCCTGAAAAGAGGGCTTCTGGAACGGCGTCTGAAACCAACAGGAGACCTACTTCGCGGACGTGCTCGATCGGAGGGCGCCCACGTGTCGGCAGTAGGTCTTACTAGGGGTGGCGACCGATTTCGAACAGGAGAGCGACCAAAACGGGCATCAGGGCGTGGAGAACGTCGAGGCACGCGGTCACCAGGACGGTAGCTTTCTCCTCCGCGGCGACCATCATCATATCTAAACCAGGAAAAGCAGTTAGACCTAGGACAATTAAACAGCACAAATCGAAACTAGCCCAGCACATTCTTGCTAACCTTCTGTCATAGCGATCGCGATCCATGTTGAGCATGTTTTGCTCTTGACACGCTCTGTTCAAAGTGAGGTATCTCAAAGCAGGCGACCAAAATCTCAGGAAATAGGATTTGATTTTTGTCGATCTAGCAAAGAGGCTGGCACAAGCTGTCAAAATAAACAAAGAGAAGTCTCAAATTAGGCAGCCAGCGTCATCTTAAAGCGCAGGACGACGTGTCAAAAGAATCGCAGTGCTGTCACGATTTTGTTCCATTTGATACTGGACGCGGCGTTTCTGGCGACTTTTTGGTTTTCTCAAGCTGCACGTGCCAAGACAGGGGAGCATCCACGCTAGGCCGAATCAAGGCGGATCACGTGTTGGCTAAGCTGACTCACACGCGCAGCCGCAAAAAGGAGGCATCCGAGTCAGTCGGCCTGGTTGGATGTGTTGCTGGTAAAATGATCTTTCATTCTTTAATACAAGGTCACGCTACTAACAGAAATCGAACGCCGTCTCCTTTGAAAAGAAGAGCTAATAGAACCTTTAGCTCCGGTAATAGTACACATCGAGACAACCCTCATACTTGCTTCGTCTACCGCCTAGCACGTCTTTCTTCATCCTTCTTTATTCTTTTGCGGCTCTCGCTAGCAATCATATCGCTGAGATCCTCCTGGAATGTCCAGTCGGGATTGTTCTCCTGCTGCCTCTGCGATTCGTACAGGCTCTTCAGCTTATCCTTGTTCAAACCGTCATTTGTTTGCAAAGCATCTGGATCTAAAGATACATCCACATCACCTGGTTTCTTTCGCTTGCGGCTTTGCTCTTCAGATCCAAGGAGAGGTATGTTAGACTCCGCTGCTTTGAGGTCATACACCCGATCGCCCCCGAAAAAGCCTTGAACCTGGGCTTGTCTTTCGGGGATAACTTGGTACGCCGATCTGGGGTGAGTTGTCTCTTCCGTGTCCGTTCCACGGTGATGTTTTCGAACATCGAACTCTCCAGCAATGCTTTCGGCGGTGCCGAATTCTGACGGTACAGCTGATACCATGCCGCTGGGAGTATCCAGTCCACTTGGAGTCTGCAAGCCTGCACCAACTTCCTCCTCGTCTTCCTCTTCCTCTGACTCCTCTTCTTCCTCCTCTTCAGATTCCTCTTCCGGAACCTGCAACTCTCCCCATAAATCTTTCTCCACAGGTTCTCCTTGTTGCACATTCTGCTGTGTCTGTAGAACCCCAAAAATATCACCACCGTATAATGGCCGGTTATGCTCATCAACGGGAGGTTTTCCATAGCCACCCGGATGATATCCCCACATTGCACCTGGAGGAGGCGGTGCATTAAGGCCAGGAATTTTAATGGCAGGATACGAGGGTGGTGGACCATAACGCTGTTGGTTGATGAGCCATGGTGGGGGTGCACCAGGTGGAATATTCAGAGCTTCCTTCAGTTCATCACTGAGCTCGCCCGGCCGCAAATGCCGTAAATTAGTTTCATATTCCTTTCCCTCGTAATAAACCTCTCCGTATCTGGTCAACTCCGGCTTAGTTTGGAATCTGAAGAATGCTTCGTATAATTTCTGGTAGTCGATATCAAGTTTTCCCATTTTGGGCTGCACACGTTCGCGCTGCTTCTGTTTTAGAGTCTGCTGTTCCTGCTTCTCTAAAACGGCATCGCGCATCTCTGAGATACCAGTTTCTTGAATGAACTTGGGAAGTTGAAAAGGCGGCTTCTCTATCCCTCTTTTCGACGACAAATATTCGCGCTTCAAAGACCAATGGTTTGGCACCGGTACCACGTTTCGATACTCCTTAATATGAACAAGAAGCCTCGGATCCGTAGCCGAAGCGTCTGTCCATTCGACTGTCTCCGGCCTCTCGACCATCGCTTTAAGCTCCGCCACTGATAACTTATTAAGTTCCTTTCGTTTCTTCTTAGAAATTTTCGGTACTGCCTGTTCTTCTTCCTCATCCGGAATGTCATCATCGTCAAAATATATTTCTGGTTTGTCCAGCGGCTTTGACGAAACCTCTTCGGGTTCGTCCTGATTAAACCTCCCCATTACATCCTTGTACATGTCGAAGAGCGGATCCTTTTCATCGAGCTGCGGCGCGAATTCGGTCGAGGAATAATCCATATCTCCATCGGCCTCGGTTCTTTGATCTGATTGCGCTGCATCCTGCGTGACATTCGTTTCCACTCCTGGCTCTTTGGCCTCCGGTTCTGTCGACTCCGGTTCAGACGCAGTCACAGTAGCTGATACATCCCCATTAGTTTGCTCTTGGGTCTAACCGCATCACCAACAATTCATTAGCTTCCGTCAGTCTCAGACGGGGGAAGATCTTACATACCTCGGCCTTCTTAGCCTTCTTCTTAGCTCGCCTCAGCTGGTTCTTGGAGGGTTTCGCAACAGCTGCAGCCATACTGCCGGACTTCAGTTCGAGCCTCAGATCCCGACACCACTCACCACAAAATCGGTTTTCGCGAATCAGGGGATAAGTTTAACTGAGCAATTCCAGTAAAGCTTGCGTGAATTTACAGGTAGAGGCCAGTTCCTGATTTTTTTCCGTCGATGGCTTGTCGCAGAGCCTGTGGCGCGAGTCTTTGGGAGTTCAGCGCCGGGCAGAATGGATGCTCACGTGACTAAAGATAATTTTTGTATGAAGGGCATGGCTCTAAAGATTTCACCAAACAGATATGAATCGGTATATAAATCCATCGCTTGTATGTAATATATGCCTTTACAATCGTATAAAAAGTAGAAATACAGGTCCCTATTCGAAACAGCCAACCCAATAAAATAAATCTATATGCAAACACCACTCCACGATCGCCCTTATCCCGTATATCTTGAAGTTCATCAAACAAAAAATGACGTTGGAAGAGATTTACTTCTTCTTCTTCGCACTTCTGGATTCTAATGAAAAGAAAAGATCAAAGTCAGCAACGGCGCGGATGTACATTGGAGAGGACAAACGCGGCACAAAGTAGCATCTCACCTGCAGCAGTACGCTTCTTCTTTGGAGCTCCCTTTCCACGCATTTTCGCACTATATTCGAGCACAGGTTAGCTATATTTCCCCTCCATCACGGTCACAAAGCAGTCGGACGCAGTGCATACATTTGAATAGCCTCTTCCCGATCCTCCTGATAGTCGTCCCAAGTTTCCAAGTCTAATGGCCTGTAGGCATCTTGTAGGTCTCTGAATGCGACTGTCTTTCGCGGGTAGTATGCTGCCAGAATTGGCCCTCGTAGTCGTTGCCGTAAGACTTTGTTTCCAAGCCGCACGCCTTCGGGATTATAGTTGAAGTCGAAGATGCGACATTGAGACTACAAAATAAGTCTGTCTGCGCGACAATTCAGGGAACCATTGACTCACTTTTACCAAGGACAAGATCCGCGATCTAGCAACAGACGCCATGTTTGCGCGAGCTTGTCAACTGGGTGCAACGGCTCACCGTCCGGGTCATTTGTTGAACGTCCAAAAACCCTTGAAAGCCCCAGCCCCAGATTTGGTTCACGTGTTTTTATGCCAAGCCATATTAAACTTTGATTCTCTGCCTGAGCCTCAACTTTGATATCAGCTCTACGGTATCTGCACCGGCGGAAAATTGCACGCGTCAATGTCAAGATGAAACGAAAATCTGAAAGTGTAGAAGGGAGGGAGATACAGAAGACGAAGGGAAAGAAAAGGAAGGTATGTTTCTAAACACGCTCCTAGTTGGCACCTGAGCCGCGTACTACGAAACTGGCATGCTTTCGAAGCGACGCCGCCGTTCACGTGAATCGAGACTAAAATGGGAATGCAGCAGACTGCGGCTACAGATGTGGGAAATAAAGCATGCAAAGGGGAGTCCGCCTTGAAGTCAGGCAATGGGACATCAAGGAAAGAGACAATTAAATCTCGTCTGGAACGGCTTGAACGAATCACACATGACATCGCTTCCGACCCGGAATCCATGAGAGAGTATATTGAGAACGGCGGCGGAGTGGAAATTATTAGCACAGCCGCAGAGCTAGCGAGGGCCTTCGCGCGGTCGAAGTTAACATCAAAACAACCCTGCGAAATCAAAGAACACGCCCAGGAATCATCCTTCTCTGAAGCGCCTCTCATCAGGGATAAATCCCTGGAAACTGCCGTATTCACCCACCAGGGTCAAGTATCTACACAGGAGCAATCTGTCGCTCATACGAGCTATGACCGACTGGAACTTCTGGGAGACGCATACCTCGAAGTCATCGCGACAAGGCTAATATGGGATCGCTTCCAGACTTTGACAGCTGGTCGCTTGTCCCAAATCGAATCCCTGGAAACCGCTGTATTCACCCACCAGGGTCAAGTATCTACACAGGAGCAAAAATCCCTGGAAACTGCCGTATTCACCCACCAGGGTCAAGTATCTACACAGGAGCAATCTGTCGCTCATACGAGCTATGACCGACTGGAACTTCTGGGAGACGCATACCTCGAAGTCATCGCGACAAGGCTAATATGGGATCGCTTCCAGACTTTGACAGCTGGTCGCTTGTCCCAAATCCGCGAGCTTCTTGTTAAAAATGAAACGCTTGCTCAATTCTCCGAGCGGTATGGCTTTGACAAGCGCGTTAAAGTGTCGCTTGTACTTCGGAATCAGCCGAAACGATGGATAAAAATCAAAGGTGATGTATTCGAAGCATACGTCGCGGCTGTAGTACTATCCGATCCGATCAACGGTTTCAACTCAGTTGAAGATTGGCTGGCATATCTTTGGGCTCCAATGCTCAATGGTATCCAAGCGGAAGACCAAGGTGTGCATTACAAAGAATCTCTAGCCAAAAAAGTAATGGGCAGGGGGATCAAACTCCGGTATATCGATGAAAGTCCCACTGTTAAACGGGAAGGTGGCATGGAAACTTTTTTCATTGGCGTGTATCTTACAGGATGGGGATGGCAAGACCAACACCTGGGCTCGGGAACGGGACTTAACAAAGTGGTTGCCGGCAATGCTGCAGCAAAACAAGCGCTTGAGAATCGTCCGCTTATTGAACAAATTCACGCTGCTAAAAAGACTTTCGATGAAAAGGCCAAGGCAGAGAGGGAAAACGCCCTCTCCACAGCTTGACCTCTCATTTTCGAGGCGGAAAGAAGAAAAGGAAACGATAACTTTCAGATACCACCATTTCTCTGGATATTTTCGTTGTTTTGCCGTTTATAAAAAGGAAACCACGGTACATCTCGAATGTCTGTTTACGAGCGAAGTTTTCATGGATTGGATATGCATACAACCTGAAAGGCAATTGTCATTGGCAGTAATCACTGCCCTGTGTAATAATAATTACATGATAGATGCCTCAGAACCTTCGTCCTTGCATCGTGAGCACACCGCTACATATACAACCATCCCATCTCCAACCTCCTGCAACGACAGGCTTAACTCAAGACCGAGAGCGACCGAGCAAATTCTAGAGTCAGACTGATGCTGTTGGGGTAACCTAAATGCGAATGAATTGTCTTAGCACTCGAAGCGAATTTTTATGGTGAGACGACGCTGAAGAGATGATGATGGATCTCATGCCAAACTCACCGTGACGTAGACTGTGCTGGTAACTGGGGCTGGTTGCAATGGCTGGGTGATGTCTCTCTTCTCGTCGTGAACGCACTCGTCCTTCTGGTCGCGTCCGGCAACAGAGAAGTGTTCGCTTTGAGCGTAGATCACATAAACGTTCGTTCCACTAACGGCGTTGATCTGGTATCCATGGGTAGGATGCGTATCACATGGAATGTGAACCCTGTAATGGTTCTTGTGCGTTTTGATGTCGATTGCAAGTGGAACATAGGTTGGTGGATACTCGACAAAGTTGACAAGGTATAAGCTCAGTGTGTGTGGATCTGTGTCGACGGAAGTCCATTTCACTTTCAAATCGTCGCCAGCCACAACATGGGACTTTGTGTGAGGATGGATGATCTCAATGGCCGCAACAAGCGGGACAAGGATAGAGACGAGAATTGGAAGGAAACGCATGTTGAAAGAATTGACTGGGTGAGTCGGCTTTGGTCTGTGAAGTTGGCTAAGTAAAAGGGCTTGAGTCGATGTAAAGGCCGAGAAAGCACGAGTAAAAACGATCAATGATGTTAGAAGTAAAATGATGTCCACGAAGTATGCGATGTAAAAGTTGTTGGAGAGAAAAAAGAGAAGAAGAAGAGTTCGAAAATCAAGGGCGAGAAGCCCGTATTTATAGACGAAGCACAAGAGGCTCAAAGCGCCTGACGAATTCGGAAAGCTGGCAAGGGAAGTATGTTACCCAGGAAGGATCCCAGAGAGCATTAGAAGGAGCAGGCTAGAATACGTCTCTTCGTCGGAAAGAGCAGGCTTTCTCACCGGGAAGAGCTTTCTCTTCATGATGCCTTCTTTGGTAAACAGAAGGCACGGACTTCCCTGCGAGGAATCTTCGACCAAAAGGACCGCGTTCGCCGAGACCTACTTCTTCCCTAAGCCAAGTGTATGGGGCAAGTGGTCATGGAAAGTATCTTGTTAGGAAATGGCGGCTTGTATCCGCGGAGCGCACTGGTGGAAAGAAGGACTTGACATAGCTAGCCAAACGGGCCTAGGTCGCGGATACAACGATTGAGAGGTAAAATAAAGACGCATTGTGCTCGAGGATCCAAAGGGCATGACCCTAGCTTCCGAGGAGCATTCAGTGACTCTTTAAACTGCCCTAGTTCTATACCCAAAAGCCAGTCCTGAATCGGGCTAGATAGTCCTGGCTCCTTGCCACACTGCATTTATTTGTATAGCGAGTCTGGTTTTTTAAAGCCCCCCTCGGAGACATCTAACCATTGAAGCATCGGGTCTGTCGAAATGCCAGAAGAATTGTGCCGGCCTTGTTGATTCTGGCAAGTCCTGAGGGATTTCCCGTACAAATATTTGAGCGAGGTA
>LJPH01000443.1:0-12400 GCA_001430925.1 Byssoonygena ceratinophila
ATGACGTCACCTTCATGCTGACTCAGAGAAGCGGCTATTTGGTGCGCTTGACTGTAGGATTTGAAAGGGAGTTCCAAAAATGCCCACTGATTATTAAAGACTTACTCTGTGTCGCGATTCTTGAACGGGATCAATTCGCCAGCTAGTCAATCGTTCGGCAGATCAGTCGACGCCCCAGGCGGGCGCCTTCCCACGGTCACGTGAAAAACTATATCCAGCCTTTTTACAGCTGACAAATGAGAACAGAAAGATGAGAAAAGTGTGCAGAAATGCTGTCAGAAACCAGAGCAATGGGATTGACTGCCCATTGCAAGTCATTTAGGATTGCCTTTGCTGCGAAGTGGCATATCTGGGGTAAAAATAAAGTGAAACCAAAGATGAAAAAAGTTATGTATAGTACATCGTGATATTTCATGTAATCGTGCTAAATGGACAACAAAAACGCCAGAGGTCCGTAAGTAATTGCCGCCTATCTCTAGACATCTCGCACAGTCAGGTTCTCCGACTCTCCCTGTCCATCCTGAGAATTGTTCCCTCGGCCCCGAAGATTCAAGCTCCCAATCCGCTGCACAATACTGGACCCGACGGCATCAACTGCCCCTTTGGGAGCTAGCAATGTTGGCCCTTGAGCGGCTGCTTCTTGCACTCTGAACAGTTTAATGCCTGTTCCGTTCCAGACGCCAACTGTCCCTAACGTTGAGCCGGATGCCGACCCAACTACCATCTCACTCGAAAAGATAAAGCCCCACAGCAACGACTCGTACCAACCAAGGGAAAGAGGAGACCATTCAAATAGGTGAACTTGAATGGGAGATGGATCCGAAAGCAATGCTTGGATATGTGGCTCATCTTTAGATAATGGAAGTTCAGAAAGTAAGGTGCGCGCTTCAGGATTAAGGGACGATTCTAGAGCTGGCGCAGGGACATGGGGAGCTATTGCTGAAATGATGGTTAAGATAGTATGGAGAGGGAGTTCGGGAACCCATGATTCGATCTGGACATTTGGTCAGCAAGTTGCCTAAGATTAACATAATTCCCCGTTACTTACCCATGCGGCTGTGGGAACAAAACCACTGGAGGACGTCGGGAGACCGGGTCCCGCCGCGTAGCTACTTAAGCTTGTGGTGCTATTTTGCCGAGAAAACGAAGCTTGACCCGCCGGCAACTTGCCGCGCGCCTTCTCGGATAAACCGCGAAGCTGATGTGGAACGCTCTCGTCGATAGGTGATGCCAGTGACGGGGTGCGTGAATTTTCGAAAGACGGAGATGACCGAGAAGGTGTAACCTGATGAGGATTTTCTTCGTCAGATTCGTCGTCTCCTACTGCAAACGTACCGTCTTCCTCGGGAACATGGGTCAAAGGTCGTGTTGGGCTGCGAAGCTCTTCTCCAGATTGGGCGCTTGATAAATGGTTGCTACCGCTTAAGCTGACTTTTCTCAAGTGTCGCTGCTGTTCTGCCTCTTGTTGCCCGCTTTCCAGGGTAAAGGCACAGTACCGTCTTCTTCGGGAACATGGGTCAAAGGCCGTGTTGGACTGCGAAGCTCTTCGCCAGATTGGGCGCTTGATAAATGGTTGCTACCGCTTAAGCTGACTTTTCTCAAGTGTCGCTGCTGTTCTGCCTCTTGTTGCCCGCTTTCCAGGGTAAAGGCACGGAGTGATTCGAACCGCCGCCTTGATTTCAGAATGGCATAGACTAAGTACGGGTTTTCTGCATAGTATTAGATTATTACGAGTGAAGTGATCATGGGGCCACATACTGCTATACTGGTGCTCTAGAACCGTATTGATGAATTTGAGAAGGGAAGACAGGAGAGTATGATTTGTCTCCTTGGCAAGGAGAAAACTCGGAGCGGACATAGACGTAAAAAGTTGTATTATCTTTGAACACGCGGCAGTCGAGAGATGCTCTATGTAAGCCGCAATATTGTTCATGATGGCCAACAAAGCAGGATAGACTGCATCTAGTTTGCCTTTGCTCGTAGTCATTAAAGAATGAATAGACTATATTGGTCAGAACTGCCTGATAAAATGCCAAAGGACGGGAGACGTACGATTATAAGGAAGTCACCATACGTGCCTGTATTAGATTATTATGAGCGAAGTAATCATGGGGCCACATACTGCTATACTGGTGCTCTAGAACCGTATTGATGAATTTGAGAAGGGAAGACAGGAGAGTATGATTTGTCTCCTTGGCAAGGAGAAAACTCGGAGCGGACATAGACGTAAAAAGTTGTATTATCTTTGAACACGCGGCAGTCGAGAGATGCTCTATGTAAGCCGCAATATTGTTCATGATGGCCAACAAAGCAGGATAGACTGCATCTAGTTTGCCTTTGCTCGTAGTCATTAAAGAATGAATAGACTATATTGGTCAGAACTGCCTGATAAAATGCCAAAGGACGGGAGACGTACGATTATAAGGAAGTCACCATACGTGCCGTGAAAATTAGGAAGCCTTATGCTTGCAGGAAGCGTATCCTGAGCCTCAAACTTTTTGGCTAGGTTGCGTCCAAAACCCGGCTCTACACTTAGGGTTTGAAGCAGAAAGACGGACATTTTGACAACGCCATGCTTCGTTGCGTCTGTTTTGTATTCGTTCGCGTAGAACAGGCAAATGACTATAAAGTCATGAGCGCGGGTTGAGTCAACGATGAACGACCTAAATCGTTTATTGCATTGCAGTGCTTCCCAAAACAACATCATCATTTCGGGAGCCCATTTAACGGATTTTTGGCTGCCCGGAAGATAAGATGATGTAGCTTGCATCTACGACTCCATTAGCTCTGTTGATCGAATGTATAGAAGGTAAAACAAACCGGCTGGTTCAGGATTCTTGTCATGCCGTCGACCAGAAACTGGAAGTCTTGTGGCTGGTGAAGCCTCCCAAAAAAGTGTCGATAATAATTCTTAGGCGGCGGTCCGTTTCCACCCTCTGGAATGGGATAAAGGAGTAAAACTAATAGCAGTTGTAGAGAGTATACCACAAGTATCTGCTTCGAATCTTTCCAAACAACGTGGTCATAAGGCATCTTCCAGGGTGTTGGATTGTATTTGAGAGTCTAAAAAGGGTCAGGATAAAGCTCACTCTCACGACAGGAAAGGAAAGCCTACAGTGTTTAGCAACGAGCAGAGCACAGACAAGACCAGCTTTTTGTCAGGGCAGGTCGTAAGATAGGTGAGCGGCTTGACACCCTTAACCGGAAGTAAATCTGTGAGCGTTAGTCAAGAACTGGCTCCGGAGCATTGAGACAAGCTCACTCAATGGCATATACATGGATTGGCCGGTTAACGTCAACAAGAGGCGCAATATCTCCGTTCTGTTACTCTCGAGTTCTTTGTTACATCCCATAGACGTATGGCAGCCAATTCCGCTGTGCCATATTGAATATTGAACCTTTCCTTTGGCGCTTGGCAGTTGAGGTATAGTAAATCCGGCGAAAAACAACAGATCTAGCAGAGTATCAATCAGTTCTTCCGCAAGAGGCTTTGCATCTTCGTAGTCTTCATTCCGAGGCTGAGCATCTTGATCCTCATCGCTGCGAGCTTCGTCAAAAAGAACCCGAGACGCCAGCTGTGCCTGTCGAGTTTTCTTCCTTCTCGTCCCCCAAAGGAACTTTCCTTCCCAGTCCTCCAAATTTTCGGCTTCGTATATAAATGGTAAGAGTCGCGTCAATACGCGGACGCAATTCAGTGCATCACGAGGAGGTGCAATTTCATGGTCAGGAAACGACGGGTGATGCCTCAGCGCGATCAAGCGAGAAGAAACAGCAAGTAGCAAAGTCTCCAAATTCCCCAACGATGTGTCGCGCGTTCTTCGTATGTCGACGGGGGCAAATAGGGTGAATACGTCTTCCACGGATTCGGGGAGCTCCCAAAACTATATGGGTGCACACGTTAGCTGGTAGCCAGAGACAGGCTCAAACGGATTCACACAAGTTGACACTTACACCAGCCCAGTAAGGGTCGTCGGCAGGTATGCTTTTCTCTTCAGAAAGGCGAAAGATGCCCTGCCTGAAAACGAGCTTGGATTCCGAAGCTCCCATGGTTAATGCACCACGAGTTGGTGGATTGTCGAACTTCTAAAAGCAGTAGCTGTACTCTGTACCCTCGATAGGGATAGATTATCAGCGGTCAGCAATAGGAATGGAGCAGCAGATGCTAAATCGCGTCAATCTTGTGCCTTGATGTTGGATTCTGATTTCATGGGGCATGGACAGCCAAGCAGCTGATAGTTAAGCTTGCGTAACTTAACAATTCACAACTGCCACATCGGCTATGATCAGAACGCGGATGATACATACAATGAACAATTCTTCTACGCGCGCATCAAGAACTCAGGTACCTATTGATAGCAATTCAAATACAGCAATTTCACCTCAGCAAAAATTTAGAGAATTTTTCAACTTAAAAAGGAGCTTCAATTTCCAGTATTTACCCTCCCATTGCCTAAAACGCCATTCCTGCGCCAGCACCGAATTCACGCCAAGACGATAATATAATACACCAATATTTATCGTTCAAAAACACTGCCACCAGGAAAGTCCACCCGAGATTTCTCATAGAGCCATTTGTTTGTAAGCACACTGACGTTCCTTCCACCGCTCGGACTAGGAGAGGATGGTGTCCGCATAGTACTCGAATCCCTCAATGAAGACCGACCAAATGACGAAGGAGAACCATGGCTGTGTCGCCGGATCATATCTTTATTATTACCAGCGACCGCCCTTTGAAGCAAAGGGCTAAGGGATGGTGAATGGAAAGATCCGTCATAAATCTGACCACTTGAAGGGCTGCCTCTGCCGGATAACGGAGAACTGCTGGGGCCCTTTGAAGCAAGGGGCTGGGGGATGGTGAATGGAAAGATCCGTCATAAATCTGACCACTTGAAGGGCTGCCTCTGCCGGATAACGGAGAACTGCTGGGGGACAACGGACTGGCTCTCCGCGTACCGGAGGATAACCGATATCGCGGAGGAGTTACGTATGCAGTTCCAGGTGTGACCGGAGGACTGGCGTTGGGATTAAGTCCGAGAAGAAGGCGTTGAGAAGGGGTGAGGGGAATATCAGAGATATCATCTTTAGGTCGAAAAAGCGGGTATAAAGCGGTGGCAATATTGACAAGAAAGAACAATCGCACAATGAAAAGGATGACATTGGGATACGTCGTGATGGCCAGAAATGAGCCGAGCGCAAGTATACTATAATAGTAAGCATATATAAGAAATAGCTCTGTCACAAGCAAGACTCACTACTGCCGTATTGTCCTCCCAAGAAATCCTGTTGCAATCAAGATAGCACCATTCCATACAATTTTCCGAACATTTCTGTCACTGAATCTTGCAGCATTCTGCCTTTGGACGATTTCCTTCAGATGCGGGTGCCGCCATTTGCCCGGAGAGGGTGTATCAACAGATTGAACGCTAGCGAGTCTTGGAGTCGACGGAAACAGTCCGGGCGCCATTGGAATCCGCAAGAGATAATGTAAAAGCCGAAAAAGCGATGCGCTTATAATTGTCTCTATTAGCCTGTGTTCTATTTGCTAGAGGGAGAGGAGTAAAGTGGAGGGTCTCAACGGCTCAACGTACCTTATACAAACACTACACACACGGAGATATACTTACCTTTCTTACCTTTTCCCAGCGCAGAGGACTAAAGAAAACAACTTCATATCACATTGGACCCAGGGCGTTGCGTTGTGGGAGGGACATTGTTGTCATGTTTGTTTTGAAGGAGACAAGGGACTTTGATGCGAGAGCTGCGACTAAGGAGTCGATAAGGTTTTGCGCGGAGCGGAGTGGAAAAACACAATCCCGTCGTACGGAGTATGTGAACTTCCAAGGCCGAAGACGGAACATCCTTTGCTCATGAGCACAGCATCAAAATCATCCCATTAAACATGGTAGCTTGGAGGTCATCCTGGAACATAGATATACGGAGAAGATACTGAATATGACTGGCAACATATTCAGATTCATAGTTATCATTGGCGGTCAGGCCAGTCATGGTGCATTTTACTTTCATCACCGTAACTGGTAACACTATGTAGTCATGCCAGATGAGAGAGGATTGGCCCATTGTAGACTGATGACTGGGGAATTAGCAATGAAACAGCAAGCTAGAGTAAGGGTACGGATGGATGAAGACAGAAGAATGCACTTTGATAAGTGAACTCGTTGATAGACCGGCTGTGTTGCTTGATTGTTCCGGGCTGCAGAATGTGGTTGGTCGATGCTCACCATGCTGGCTTCAGCAGGTCTGCCCTCAATCACTCATCACACTGTCATCATCCTCATTTCTAACCATGCCTTAATAAGATCTATTGACCAAAGTGTTTCTAGTGGATTCCTAACAAAGAGAACGACCCGCATGCGGTCAAGATGGCTTCTAGCGACTCCGTCATTTCGAAGCTCGATGGCTTGCTCGCTCACATTCTTGGCGATTGGAGTGTCTACACAACTGGCCTAGCCACCCTTCTGGTCATTTATACAGGCTATGTGACCTTCTTCTCGAAAGATCCGGATGCCCATCCTTATATGATCGCGCGGCAAGCCGCTGAAGCCCCCATTAGGCAGCCTGGAGAATCCGCAACTTTTCGCGCCCTAGACGTTCCTCATGGCTATCCTCTCAAGAGCGGACTGGGAGTACGAGATCCAGAGACACCAAAGTGGGCGTATGGAAGAAATGGAGATCTACGTGACATCTGGAGGAGCGCTGTGAGGGGATCGTTGAATCAAGATGGTACACCAAAAGGAAAGCGTGGAAATATTTACACAGTTCTGGGGAAGCATGCTGAAGAGCGCAATATCGATGAGATCTCAAAGGAAATCAACGTCGTGGGACAGTATATTCGCGACTCAAAGGCACACAACGTTGCTATTTGCCTCTCTGATTCTGTGGAGCTGCTTGCCACGCTCTTTGGTTCGTGAGGCCTACAAAGACACCATAGTGTGGAACTACATAGAGCTGACGAGTCACAGCTGGTGCATTTTACGGCTTCAAGACTACCATCATACCTCACAACTTGCCCTCGAATGAGCTAGCGGCGTATCTTCAGCAAGCTAAAGCGGATTTCCTAATTGCTGAAGCTGGTGCTGTCAGTCTCAACGCTTTGTCAAGAGCCCGTGTTTCATTGAAACACATAGTTTGGGTGACCAAGGCTGGAAATGAGCATCTTGATTGGAATCAAAAGCCGGGTGATTTTGGAAATCAAGTCAAAGCGGCTGTCTGGCAGGACTTGGTAAACGACAAGGGCGACTCTGTTGGCTCAGAGCTCCCGGCCTCAGACCCTACCGTCCCCGCCCCTTCAGTAACTACGCTTTGGGCTTCCCGCACAGGTCCTGGATCCTTTGTTGAGTATACAGCCGGGGTAGGTTTGGTAGCACGGTCACCTTTAGATCGCGTTTTCTAACCTCTGCCTTAGAATTTGATATCGGCTGTTGCTTCTCTCGGGTCCCTTCCCCGTAACGAGCGGCTCACAGATTCTGATATATTTCTTTCGGTTGACTCCCTGTCGCACACGTATTCGCTTTGCTTGACCCTCGCCGCTCTCTATGCCAACGCGTCTGTTGCCCTCAACTCAGTAGCTGGCGAAGTCGTTGACCTAGCGCTCGCTACTGCCGGTATCTCGCCCACCGTAATGGTTGCATCCTCCCACACCGTATCCGATTTCCATGCTCAACGCATGGGTCCGTCGATGGGTCCAATTACTAATCTTGGGCGATATTTCCGATTTCGCTCATTAAATTCCGGGGTGATGCCAGCGCGTAACTGGCTGTGGAGGCTATCAAACGCTGCACCGACTGCAGGACTTTCGTTCGACAACCTTCGACTACTGTTTATTTCTCATCGAGCAGATGGGGACAAATATAATCAGCTTACTTCCAGTCAATTGACAGACCTAAGAATTTTTACCGGAGCCCGTGTCGCCTATGCACTCACGGCTCCTAATGTTGCTGGTGCAGTATGCCAAACATTTCCATATGATTACAGAAGGCATTCTGGATATAGCCACTTTGGCCCGCCTACAAGCAGTGTTGAAATAAAGTTGGTTGGGCACAGAGAGAATGGCAACAGTGAGAGAGCAGCAGAAGGAGAAGTAAGCATATATTCTTACTTTTTACTTTGTGATTTAGTTATGCTAATTGAAGCTGCAGATATTTGTGACTGGACCTGCTGTTGTTTCGGGACAACATTCACTTGGTATAAAGGCACGGATTCGTGATGACAATACCCTTATACTCTGTGATAAATAAAGGGACAGGGTTTAAATTCTTCCAGATTTGTTCATCTTGTTGTATTTTATACCTGTTGTCTTTCTCAGGTTAAACCTCAACATGTCAAAGGCCTTTTGAAGCAGTAAATCAGGTTCATTTATTGCAAGCCAATCTTATATTAAACAGATCTTGAAAAAGCTTTCCCACCAATTAACAACAACTATTGTACAGTGCAGACGCCTGCGACGCCCAGAAGAGGTCTCATGAATAAACAGAGAGTAGTCATTTTTGATACAGTTGCTTGGCCAATTTCACCCCAACTCGATCAACGCTACCGCTCTCCTTGGTCACCAACTCCATGGCGGCTTCAATCTTCTCGCCAAG
The DNA here is from genome assembly GCA_001430925.1 of Byssoonygena ceratinophila. Taxonomy (NCBI): domain Eukaryota; kingdom Fungi; phylum Ascomycota; class Eurotiomycetes; order Onygenales; family Onygenaceae; genus Byssoonygena; species Byssoonygena ceratinophila. Next base: position 8,601 of record LJPH01000443.1, read on the forward strand.
TTCACCCATACAAGTTCTCAACCCCTTGGACAAATCGCTATCGGCTTTGACTTCCTCCACCTGCAAAGCCAGGTTCATACCGTTCCATACAGGAACCAACTCCCGAAGCTTAAAATTAGCCGAAGTCCACTGAGCGGGAAATTCAAAGTTCCCGAGTGACCAAGTGCTAAGAAGTCGGCGGGCATAAGCCTCGACTTCCCCTTCGGCGTCCTTCCCTCCATGAGCATCGAGAGCGTCGGCGGCGCTGAGTTCAAGCAGGATACCAATAACATCAGGTAATCGTCTGGCGTCAGTTTGCGGTGTAGTCCCAATATGCTCAGGAGCATTCAACAGTTCGGCCACTTGGCGGGCTTGTCGCACCGCTGCTTGGACCTCAGCTCCTTTGAAATTCGCCGCTTGGGCTTTGTGCCGGATTGCCAGGAGAACCTCCTTCGCTATAGAAGGATCGTCCAAGGTGACGCCGGTCCGTTTTGATTGTTTCACGCTCTCCAGTATCACACTTTCTTGTCCAGCGAGACCAGCCTTGCGGATCAGCCACGCCAGACGCCATTTTGGAAGCGGCCGCCGTGCGTTGTTTAATCCAATTAAAAATGGTATAATGTTGAGCCAGTCGTCACGGGTTTTCATTAAGGAAACCATTTGCCTGAACTCGGCTTTGCCGGGTTGATCTTTTAACTGCATGGGCTTGAGAAGATAGGGTTCTTCGTGCTCTCCACCAACATTGACGGTTATTGAGTTGTCTTGTAGTCGCTGGGCGTGCTTCTGCTTGTACATTAATTTTTTGTGTCGGAGACCTAGTGACATGGGAATGAAGAGGTTTTGCCGGAATTTCTCGAGGATCTCGTTCAATTCGGGAGAGCTTGGTGTTTTATAAGCAGGCAAGACATCTAAGAATAAGCGCTCTTTAGCGACTGCAAACTGTAATGTAGATAATCTTGCTCGTACCTTTACAGTGATAAGAAGAGCTCGAAAAATGTCTGCTCGGTCGGCTTGATTTGGCTGTCTGCGAAGCGCATCGTGAAAAGAGCACTGGGATTCTTCCCATACCACCTTGCGCCATTGTCACAGAGAAAATTGATTTATTGATTTGTCGGAATAAGCAAAATGTAACAGTGGTCCTATCTTTCCCATTCAATGACACTTATAACTCGATTTCACGGCAAAAATTGTCTTCTTGCGAATGTTCTGCTTAGAAACTTGAAGTTTGAATTTGAGATTGGTTCACGACGCACGGACCACTTTCCAAGATCTTCAAATCTCAGAAGTCCAGACGAAACATCCTCTCTCCCTCTGTATATATCGCAATCGATTTAACGGCGCAATGGCCTCTTTACACCCGGCAATGAGGCCGTTATGCTGCTGGAATTCAATATGTCGAGAACTCGGGAAAATTCAATCACATCGAAGATACCTAACGACCGTTTATTCCACTTCGAAGCGACGTCTCCCTTTCCCTCAAAACATCCCTGAACAATTTCATTCACAATTACCAAGGGCCTTTGTGCCAGGCAAAGGTGCGTTCAGCTTCGCTTGAGTTAATTCTTGCTTTAGCTCTGTTCGGATTGCCTCTTAACTATTGAACCAAAACAGTTGCGAAAGAACTTAAAGCCCTACGTCCTCCGCCTTCCGCATGCTCTACCTATAAAGAACCGATCGCCGCCTTTACCAGCGACCAGCTTGCCATCCTTGACCCCACAGGCGAAAGACAGAAACTATTCAACAAAAAGAACCGTCAAGGTGCTAAAGTTGGCGATATTCTCCGCGTCACTTTCAAGTCTGGCGATCCCTTCGCTGGCGTCTGCCTGAGTATACGGCAGCGGGGAATAGACACTGCTTTCCTGCTAAGAAATCAGTTGACTCGGGTCGGATGTGAGATGTGGGTTAAGGTATACAGCCCGCATGTGCAAGGCGTGGAAATTGTGCAGCGAACAGAGAAGAGAAAGAAACGCGCCAGATTAACATACATGAGGTACGCCCTGGCTGTTTATAGTCCACTCAACGCAATTTTGCGACTGTTTTCGGTTGATGTACTAATTCACTTTTTCTTCTTTCGCAATCAGACAACCTAAACACGATTTTGGAACGGTCGAAGGTGTTGTTCAGAAATATCTCCGGGAGAAGGCCATCCTGAGTGGTGAGGTTAGCCCTAGGAAATCGAGAAGATAGACGCATCATTCATTGGAGTCATGGGAGTTTGTACGACCAGTTTGAAGCAGCATCACACTATCTGTTTTATTGAGTGTATAGATATGTACATTTTTTCTCGGCCAGGTCCGGGATCTTGAGAGAGCAAAGATTATGCTTGCAACTTCTTATATTATCTTCACTATCCGAAACAATCAGGGAAATGTACACAGTCCAGTGTACGAACATTCAACAACAGGATGGGCATATGTGTTTCAATCAATCTCCCTGGAATACGTCTTACGGCAGATAGACCGTAACCTCAAGACCACCCTTGAATGGGGTGGTCATTGTCTTGAACCCGTTAGCCGGATTGTTAACATATTCAAAGAAATCTTTGTAACCCGATCGTGACTTGGAAGTATTATCAGAAACAATCAGAGCGCCATGGCGTAGCTTCGGCAGAACGGCCTGAAGAGCAGGAAGGGCCATCGGCGTCCAAACTGGTCGAAGACATGTCAGCTCATCTGATCACGGTGCGATGAATGCCCCTAGGAGTGACAACGTACTATCTAGCAGGAGTAGATCAATCTGGTTTGTTTTATTTACTTCCACAGGAAGCAATTCTCGTAGATCGCCCTCCAACAAGGTAATCCATGGTTCCACTTCCTCCCCGGCTTCCCTCCAATACTCCCGTGCTCTTTTCGCCTTCTCAGGCTCTTTCTCGGTGGCAATCACTCTAGCTCCTTGTCCGGGGATAATGGGCCCGGAAGTAGCCTTTGCAGCAGCGTTTTGTCCAGCAGCGAGAGCCAGATATATTGTCGAGACGCCGAAACTGGTCCCAGCCTCGACGATATTCAAGGCACCGGTAGTCCTGGCGAGAAGGTAGAGGAATTCGCATTTGTCCAGTTCGAGGGCGATGAATTTGTCCCGCATAAAATCATCGTCCCGGGTGTTCCATTTCTCCTTAGCGAAACGATCACGGAGAAGCTTGAATAACCAAAAGAAGACGAGTGAAAATGAAGATTCCTGAGCTGATGACGCTGCATGGAGCTCCTTCAAAAGGCCCAGGACTTTCGGACTAGCCACAATACTGTTAGAGGACATATTCGCAGCGATGCTTCAAGTCGCTACTACTTTATAAAGCTTTCATCCAAGTAGAGAATCAGTGAAGTCGCACGTCCGGTTTTGCCGGCAATGTGCACTCTTAAGAGCAACGTCAATTCAAAATTACCCAATCCCTACAGCCACCAAGGGCGTACTAGGTCTGACCCATCCTAGCGCTGTCAGAGACCGTAAGTTTGTTCTTCCCAAGTAGCATTTCTCCAACATAAGATACACGAGGCACTGATGCTCTTTTTACCGATTGTCAGACCAAGGATTGCTTCGCCTACTAGGGGACAAAGGTGACAGGAAGGCTTGACATGCCATTGTGGTGGATAACATGGGACGTCACACGCGTACTGCGCTAGTAAAGCTATCTTTACTAGTGGAACTGCGGGGCAGATCAGATAATTCCGCTTGGCAGATCAGATAAGAAGGCCACGTGTGATTCGCTAAGCGGCGACATCGGGATCTCTCGCCGCACGTGACGCATCGCACGATAATCTAATCTGATCATCCGGCCTTCCCACCACCAAGGGCATGCAGGCTCGTACTAGGTCTGACCCATCCTA
>LJPH01000457.1:0-16889 GCA_001430925.1 Byssoonygena ceratinophila
CACCGGCCCACATTGACGCACGGGGACGTTCAGCGGAAGAATCTTGTAGTCGCGGAGAATGCGAGCTGCCGAAACGACCAAGGAGAGCGGTCATTTGATGTCATGATTGTAGATTGGGAAGCTGCCGGCTGGTATCCCGACTTCTGGGAAATCTTTGTTGCCTCTTCCTCACCCCTGTTTCTCTCCTGGGATGACGACTGGTGCTGGCGAATTCATGAGTTTCTTCAAGTATGGCCCGCTGAGATGGCTATAATGAGTATGATTGACAAAGATTGGCTATAACGAGACACGATAAATATACGAATCGAGTGCTTTCTGGCAAATTCTTCTCCCTAGAGCCATATCAGTCCAGGAGCTGATGGTTCATATCAAGTCCTTTGCCGCTTTGTCAAAAGTGAACGTTTCCGATGCTAGGAACTAGGAACTCCTAAGTGCCGGTTCACCTTTAACTTTGGTCCTATTCCCGCCAGCGCAGGCGTACCTAAGTGGGTTCAGATATGGATGGTACATACATAGCGAACAGAGCCTGAGTGTGATTTGGCAATCTACTCCGTATGTAATATGGAAATGGTTCTTTGTGGAGCAGCTAAGATTCAAACTCGCAATGTTGGATCTCATGCATTGGTAAGCGTCAACCAGGCTCATAACTATCAAGCCCTATGCCGCTCGGCCAGAAGAGAACATTCAGCAATGCCCTAGGCATTAGGAACTCCTAAGCGTTGATCCGCCATTAACCTTGGTCCTTGACAGTTCAAACCAAGTCACGCAAAATCCCTGCATCACGCAACGCCGGAATCGCGTACAGATTCGTCCATTCGTTACACTTGAAAACGGGCCGTCGTGGCTCGCCCGGCTCGTAGCGATCCCCATTCTCCTTCGTCCAAATGATCTCATGCCTTTTGGTAACGGGATCCGGTTCCCAAAAGTTTATCCCCTGCTGTTTGCCCGGTGTTGGTAGTGCTTGCAAGACAGCGCTAATTCTCCCCAAATGAAAATCGTCGGGGAGAGCCCATCCAATCTGTTGGACGCGGTGCAAATGCACGGACTCCAGAGCCTTGTAGTTGGATCTCTCCTGGTACCTCATGCCATTAGCTCCGATGATGTCGCCCGTGACGTGAAATAGGGTTCCTGCACCGGTCTCTCGGTTCGCTTCGACGAAGATACCTTCGTGGTATCGCTTGACTGGGTCGAGAGGATCATGGGCTGCCGTGTCAAATTGTGGGTTGAGGACTCGGTACAATTGTGGCTGCCCCTGAGCTTGTTGATGCTGTTGGGACTGCAAAGGTGACGCTCCGAAGTTGGACATGGTGATCGAAAAAGAGACGTGGAGGGGCGTTGGCGGGCGTTGGCGCGTGTATAAACGGTGTATGGAGGGGTATATGGAGGGGTGTATGAAGGAGGGGGAGTACTCCGTACTCCGTATGTTTTGTGATAAATATAAGTTATATCCAGCTATTTCTCGGAGGATATCCAAAGTATTTATATAAGGAATTTCATACCGCTCGCTGGTCGACGTTTCGAAAGCCCAGCGCCCGGCGCTTCTGCTACTGAGCACCTGCGTCAGCAAACCCAGACCTTCCTGAGGTCGTCGTCACTGTGAGTTGTTGATCCGGAATTCAATCAATAAAGAACACGTCCACTTCTGCCGGGGAATAGACTAACTGTAAATAGATTAGCTCATAACTTAAATCCATACCTGGGGAAGGTCTGAGCCAGTTGTGCAGGCTTAATGTGTAGCCCCGTTTCAGTGGGACTTTAGGGGCGGGCATGCCTCAGGGTTCAGGGATCGGCTTGAGGCGCCTACACGAAGTTTCCGCGAACTGATTGGTAACAGTGGTTCTCCTTGGACATTTGTTTTCCCTCATATTGTGATGCAAGGCTGGGATGCCTCACTTTCGCCATTCTTGTGCAGCCCAGTTTGTTTATCCAGCCACTTCATTGGTGGTTGTTGATTTTCTGTTATGCCGTGCTGTGCATAGGCGCTGCGCCGCTGACGCTACGGAGGAGCTCTGGGGGTCAATTGAAAGGCCGATATACGTCGTGGTCTTTTTTTTAGCTTTATCTTGGTGGACATGGCAGCCATCAAAGGTGAGTTGGGCGGTAACATGCGAGCTTGCCGTTGCTTGAGCCCCTTTTCTTTTTCTTCTACCATTAGTTAGTTACATCCTCATAACCCAGGAGGATGCGAGGGATATTCCTCCGAAGGACTGTCCCAGAACTCACTCTCCCAATTGCACTCTCAGTCAAGATGGGCCTTATCCGGCCAGCTAGACAACCTCAGGCTCAAGCTCCAGCTTTCCACTATCAGTCAATAGTCTCCGGGCCACCGTGTTTGATAAAGCCAGACTGGGACAAGACTACACACAACTCAGTTGACACAATGCATAGGAACTTTAAAAAGTCATTCTTGACTGTGGTGCCTAGTTGCCTGCGGAATAACAACCATGGAGATTTGTTGCTCAACTGACTCCTTCTGACCATCTGCATTGGCTGGGATGCATGAATTTAAGCCTAATCATTGAAGGATTTTTGTGTTGAAAGGATTCTTGTGTTGGTATCTACATACGGAGTACTCTGTAGATACTTTCTCAATTGTTCCGCCCAATACGGCTCACAACCTGCAGCCAGAGCAGCCACAGAGCTTCTGGATTGCCCATAAACTGAAGTCACCAGTCAATCCAGCTATGCCTGCGGAGTAACAAACCATGGAGATTTGTTGCTCAACTGACTCCTTCTGACCATCTGCATTGGCTGGGATGCATGAATTTAAGCCTAATCATTGAAGGATTTTTGTGTTGAAAGGATTCTTGTGTTGGTATCTACATACGGAGTACTCTGTAGATACTTTCTCAATTGTTCCGCCCAATACGGCTCACAACCTGCAGCCAGAGCAGCCACAGAGCTTCTGGATTGCCCATAAACTGAAGTCACCAGTCAATCCAGCTGGAGATCAACCATTCTGGCTTTGAGCAGCTCTGGACATGTTTGCAAGTGATCAGGCATGCTGATTTCTTTGTTTTGGTCGACAGCTCCAGCAGCACTCCACACACCCAATCAGCATGAATAATGAATGAAGTCCACTGAGATATCTCCATCAGCCAGAAGGGAACAAATCACTCCATGAAGATGCCACATACAATAACATTGCAGTCAAGATAATAGCACTGTCAATTGCTCGGTATCGGGCAGCTGAATCAGGGTCTTCGTCGTCCGCGGTGCTTCTTTGCGAGTTCGGAAATGTCACAGCGAGAAAGGCATATCCAGGCGCTATAAGCGTGATAACGTTGATTCCAATTTGAAATGCAAAAGGCGGTCGAAAACACTTTCTTCTAGAGGGAGGTTTTATATCGAGGGTTGCAATAGCGAGGTATGTATTCAACACCAAGCCCCATCCTGCCTGCAGAACAAGACAAATCAGACTATTGCCGCAAAGGGTATTAGAACACTTACTGCAACAAATCCAGGCACCACGGAAGTCACTTTTGTATTCTTCTGGCTGACAATGATGAGGATACCCAAGAGAGCAAGGCATGTGGCCACAGCAAGCACATGCAGGGTCGCTTGCAGATTGGCTGGTATCCGTGAGAATTTCATTGTGTGTGAGCTGCTAACAATCCCACTTTACACAAGATGTAAAGCAGGATAGGACAAGATCTGGAGTGAATTGATAATATCATTTGGATCTGGATGTTTTCTCAAAGCCTTGTCAATTGCCGCGTAGGATGCACAGACAAAGTACACACAAGGTTACATTTCTGATAATAGCCTTAAGCAAAGTCGAGAAACCAACAAATGCCCAGTGCCACAGTGTTAACTCTGTGGAAATCAGGCAATAAGAGGTTCTAGGATAATGAAGGATGCCTCCATATACATGCATGGGTATAGAGTAGATTAACTTAAGCTATGGATTAGGGATGCACTGATGCACCCAGGCCAACACCCACCAGCATGGCCTGTCCCAACAAATCATCCTGAGAGATTATTGGGACATCAGGTTGTGGTCTTATGAATAGAGGATTGAGTCTTGTCAGGGCCCCCGGTATTGCTTCTGGCAACATGTGCTGAAGAGAGCCACACTCAACTAACTAGTTTTGCTGACTAACCAGTGTGTGCCATTTTTGTGGGGTCAGCTGACCAGCTCTGAGCTCCAGCTCTAGCTTCTTTCGTCACATTCACTTCTTTCGTCGCATCTCACTTCTCACCTCTCAGTCTCACTCTAACAAACCTGAGGGTTCAGTCTTGCATTCCAAGATGGCCAGTATTAATGTGATGATGGGTGTGGCTTGATAGTATTCTGGATATGTTGCATATTGGAACATTTTAACTACAAATCAGTGCCTTACGCTGGGCCAATGCAGGCCATGCAGCGCAAGCAGTTTAACACAACTGGTGCTGATGCAAGCTCTATGCGGGCAGCCGTTGCTGGCTTGCGGGACCGCAAAGTTGAGTCTGCCAGACCTGCCTCTCCTCAACAGCCACTCAGGAGTCCTACCAAACGGACATGCACACTCTGGGTCCATGATGAGACCTTCTCCCGAGAGGACGTCCTCTGCAACTTGCAGGCCTTGGCCGACTTTGGATTGAAGGCTGGGCAGTTGGGAAACAGAAGAGGGGTTCTAAGAGTCTAAGCCACACTCAACTAACTAGTTTTAAGAGAGCCACACTCAACTAACTAGTTTTGCTGACTAACCAGTGTGTGCCATTTTTGTGGGGTCAGCTGACCAGCTCTGAGCTCCAGCTCTAGCTTCTTTCGTCACATTCACTTCTTTCGTCGCATCTCACTTCTCACCTCTCAGTCTCACTCTAACAAACCTGAGGGTTCAGTCTTGCATTCCAAGATGGCCAGTATTAATGTGATGATGGGTGTGGCTTGATAGTATTCTGGATATGTTGCATATTGGAACATTTTAACTACAAATCAGTGCCTTACGCTGGGCCAATGCAGGCCATGCAGCGCAAGCAGTTTAACACAACTGGTGCTGATGCAAGCTCTATGCGGGCAGCCGTTGCTGGCTTGCGGGACCGCAAAGTTGAGTCTGCCAGACCTGCCTCTCCTCAACAGCCACTCAGGAGTCCTACCAAACGGACATGCACACTCTGGGTCCATGATGAGACCTTCTCCCGAGAGGACGTCCTCTGCAACTTGCAGGCCTTGGCCGACTTTGGATTGAAGGCTGGGCAGTTGGTGGAATTATCGTCTGCGCAAGGAAATGCATTTCACTTCTTTCGTCACATTCACTTCTTTCGTCGCATCTCACTTCTCACCTCTCAGTCTCACTCTAACAAACCTGAGGGTTCAGTCTTGCATTCCAAGATGGCCAGTATTAATGTGATGATGGGTGTGGCTTGATAGTATTCTGGATATGTTGCATATTGGAACATTTTAACTACAAATCAGTGCCTTACGCTGGGCCAATGCAGGCCATGCAGCGCAAGCAGTTTAACACAACTGGTGCTGATGCAAGCTCTATGCGGGCAGCCGTTGCTGGCTTGCGGGACCGCAAAGTTGAGTCTGCCAGACCTGCCTCTCCTCAACAGCCACTCAGGAGTCCTACCAAACGGACATGCACACTCTGGGTCCATGATGAGACCTTCTCCCGAGAGGACGTCCTCTGCAACTTGCAGGCCTTGGCCGACTTTGGATTGAAGGCTGGGCAGTTGGTGGAATTATCGTCTGCGCAAGGAAATCATTCAGAATCGCAGTTTAAGTCCGAAGCCGCCAACAGGTATCTTCATGATCAGAATAGTTTCATGTCTCCTCGATTGGCCATAGGTGCCACTCTAAGATCTTCCTATGTCGGTGATGCTGGATATAAGCAGCTCAAAGCACCCGGGAAATTTCTTTTTCTTGTCAAGCCAATCCCAGCAGAGCTAAAAGCCAGGCATTCGAATTTGCAAATATCAGTTGCAAATCATGTTGCGAATGCTTTTGGCTTCAGGAACCTGACTCAGGTCTACCTCACCGTCAAGAAACCAGACCACTGCACGGCGTCCCATATTGAATTCGTATTCCGTGACCAGTTCCTGCTTCGTTCTGATATGTGGAGATTGACCATGTCAGAGCTCGTGGGCCGACCAATCTACAAAGGTCAGAAAATACTATTCATGGGCAGCATCAAGGCAACGGTAAAGTCTGTTTATACCAGAGGCAAAAAGTCACTATGCGGTTATTTCTCTCCCAGTACCATTCCCGTGTTCAGGAGTGAGTCGGCTCGCTTCGTTCTTTTCATCCAGATGTCCAAGGAAATGTGGGACTTTGACTCGGAAGGCACTGGTGATATTCTGTTCAGTCGCGTCATCAACAGTCTGCTGCCAGAACTTTTTAAGCGGTGGGCCAATATTGATGCTCATCACTTGGTGACTATCGTGCTCTTCACGAGAGTGCAGTATGACTCTGCGATACCGACCACCGGTCCCGCCTCCCTCAATAGCAGTTTCTTCGATTGCGGACGCGAGGGTTCGACCTCGCAGACCCAGGACTTTTATCGTGTTGTGGTCAACGACATGCCCAGTGGACAGTGGACTAGTATACTGGATTCGCTCAAGAAGGAATTTCGAACATTTTTGCGAGACGTTTCAATCCCTCCGCCCCACTTCCCAGAGACCTCTATAGCAGCAGAAGACTTTGCAAAATTCACTTCTGCGCATCCTCCAAAAATCTCTGGTCGCCCGACTTCAGCATTACGCGGCAATATCCTGGAGGCAATTCACGTTGCGTCCTCCTATCTTGCTTTCGAGCACATTGGTCGTGACCTAGTCAGAACAGGGACGTCGATTGTCATTATCACCCCGGGCACCGGTGTATTTGAAGTTCCCTTTAAAATACTGGCCTTGACTTCTGACGTACTTACCAGCCGAGCCATTGGCGTTGACCTCATTTGCCTTAGTCCTATGCCGCTCCACTCCGTACCGCTCTTCAAATATAAACTGCCTCGCGATACATCTCGCCAACCGGCTAGCTCTATCTCTTCTCGCCTTGCACCTTATGAACATCGTCGAACGTCAGCTAGCCTCTCAACAGCACACTTGTCTCCGTTTGATAGACCGGACAGTGCACTGTCCGATCAGTTGCAAAGCAGTAGTGGTAGCATTCAAGAAGAGGAATGGGGATACGGTGTTCCGCAGTGGGTCGATATCTCCTTCTGGGACCCTCAGCTGGACCGGGCCAGTCGGGCCGCCGCAAACAAAATGTCTACAAAAGCCCCGGTGATGGGCACCATTGCGAAACATTCGCACCCATTTGTTCCAAAAGTGAGAATGTACGAAATACAAATGATGGGGATTATGGAAAGCGAGCAATCAAACATATCAATTCCCCATATGTCCTCAGCTTCAGCTCGCACCGAGAGGCGCCCAGCTACCCTGACTTCTCTTGCGGCGTCCATTGGCAACAGTCCGTCACCAGATTCATCCTATAGATCCCATACCGGCGACGGTTTTCGACCTAAATCTTTTATGTACAACATAAAGGATTCCAAGAAGAGTATGCTGCCGCCTGATGCCAAAGAACGTACGCAGTTGTTGGAGTGGATGGATTCTTATGACCAATCAATCTTTCATCTACGTCCTAAGCAAAAACGCCTGAGTAAGCGTTCCAAGGCGAAGCAAATTACTGAGACAGAGAGCAATAAACCTCCTCAGCAGGAACAGTTAAGGCCAAGATTGAGTGTGGATCTGAAGGAAACTGACACTCGCCACATATCTCCTTTTAGTCCGCCTCATATCAGATATGAGAGGATAGATGAAGACGCTTCGGTTACCCCCAAGCAGGCTACTCCAGTGGCTCCCACGCTAGAGCGGAAGTCCAGCATCAAGCCCAAACCGAGGCTGAATGTTCCGAGAATTTCTCGATCCATCAGCTTTGCTCTGCGTGGACTCGGCCCTGCTCCTCCAAGAGCACAAGCCAGCATCGAAGTCAAAACTGAACACGCTCGAGCTCTGCCAACGTCGGGTGGGAAGACGCCCGAAGACCCGGCATCAGAATCTTCAACCGCAAATACGCCCAAGCCGAGTTCTCCGCTTGGCGCAGGCACTGCTACTCCTCGACCTGAGCGGACCATCAAGACTGACCTGGCAACTAACAACGAACCAATTACTCCTTCGAAACCGATTTCAATCAAAGCTGTTCGACGGAGTAGGGGAGGTAGCAATGTGGAGCCTCTTCCACTTGAAGGATCGTTCTCTACCCAAGCAACGGAAGCCCTCAACGATCCACTGCAGCAACATGATAACCAAGGAGCCATGCCTGTAAAGAGAACGGGAAGGAGGTTGGACATGATGAGCAGTGGCGATCCCGCTTCCCCTCCAACCGTTTCAGCGACTGATGCGCTTGCTCCGTGGATAAGATCTGTCAATCCTTGGAATCCGCCGAAGCATGCTCCCACCCGCTCAAGTTGGTTTGGACGCTGGCAACATATATACCCCCGGATGCCAAAGACAACCTCTGTAAAGTGGAAAAGTCTTAAATCACCTGCATCATTGCCGATAACCACTGAAGAGCTGCCCTCGGAATCTGAGCTAGTTACAAACTATCTGCAAACGCCATACAGGGTTTATCAGAACGATGAGTCTGATTCTGAAGTTCCTAAGACGAGAGAGATGCTTTTGCGTGACATGATTTCTTTGCGACTGGCGCACGGGTTTCAAATTGTGGTAGGCAGGCGAGTTGAGGAGCAGTCCACAGGCTACTCCAATATCTTCGATACTAAAGCGCTGTCGAAAGACGGGACAACTGTTTTTATGGCGAGAGGAAATGTTATCCATAGAGTCGTGTGTGTTGGAGGGGAGATTGAAGTGACAAAGTTTACCCGCAGGGCGCTGAACGGGTTTCCCACCGACGAACTGGATGATGCTTCGATAAGCTACAGCCCTGCTGTTAAGACCATCCTGAGTGCTCAATACTGCAGGAATACTATCCCACTCAGCGTCCCTCCAGAAGAGTATAACTGGAACTCCGCTGATGCGTTCTTGGCTGGCCACAGGGACCATATAACAAACTCCATCAGGCAGTTGCGATTTTGGCGCACAAGATTCGTTTTGATACCGGTTCAAGTTCCGTTGAATGCAAGACGGCAGGTATCGTCGTTCCACGAAGATAACGAGGAGGAAATACATTTGCTTGGAATATATAAATTGACTCAACTGTGGCAACGACACAGGTATATACCGCCGGAGGAGAAACGATTCCAGAGTTCTGCCCACAAAAGCAAGGATCAGAACCCCCTCAACATCATTTATCAAACCAGTGATCCATCGGTGGTCGTTGCTGCTGAGCTTGACAGGCTGCTGTTGGAGGACCCCGGACTCGATAACCCGCGTGCCCAGCTGCTACCTGACTCCGAATTACTCCAGAGATCTAATATCACGCTCTCATCTTTGGCGCAAAGAATACAAGGTGAAAAGGGCGTGAGGTTGATGGATAGGAGATGGCATTGGCGCCTTCATTATAATTGCTTTGTTGGGATGGAGTTCACGACATGGATACTGCAGAATTTCCGTGATATCGACACCCGAGAGGAGGCTGTTGAATTTGGAAACGAACTGATGAAGCACGGCGTATTCCATCACGTCCAGCGGAGGCATAATTTCAGAGATGGGAATTACTTTTACCAAATTGCGGATGAATACAGGGTCGCTCGTCCGGAGTCAAGAGGAGGTGGCTGGTTTCAAGCGCGCAAAGTCGATAAGTCTACGCCGAATACACCGATGGGTGGTGAGACTATGAGAGATTCGCCTTCGAGTATCCGCGCCCGGTCTGAGAGAAGTACCGACGAGACAGGAAGCAGACTGGATGTCCCAGGGTCGATGAAATCTGGTCGGCCCAAACCGTCGATCTCACTGGCGAAATCGATGAAATATGATGTTGACTCGCGAAAGCGATCGGATAGACCTGAGGTCATTGATCTACACTATGATAGGATCCATAACCCGGAAAACTGTTTTCATATTGAGCTAAGCTGGATGAACGCCACGCCTAAGCTTGTGGAGGATGCGATCATGTCGTGGGTTGGAACGGCTGACAAGTATGGACTGAAACTGGTGGAGCTGCCGATATCCGAAGCGTCGTCTATCGTGGAAAGACAGGTGTTCAGACGACCATATCCTATCAAGTTGAAAGTGCAACCACCAGCAATGCCTGTGTCTACGTTTCTCACTGCTACCTCCTTCACTTCGCAAGCTGTGCCTGATCGCCATCTGTATCAGAAAGCCAGCAATGCCTGTGTCGACGTTTCTCACTGCTACATCTTTTACTTCGCAAGCTGTACCTGATCGCCATCTGTATCAGAAAGCGATATTGAAGAAGTTTGATTTTGTTCTGGATTTTGAAGCCAAGAATGCGTTTCCTGCCGACGTAGACGTGTTTTACAGCTGGGGAAAGCCGGACTATCAGTTCCCGCAGTATGTGCACCGCACAGGAGCAGTGCTCGCTCAGATTACCAACGAAGGGCATTTCCTCCTCCTCGCGAACCGATTCTACAACAGCCACAATCTCGCGGCGCTCAAAGAATCAAACAAGTTCGACCGATCCTCAGAATACTTTCCGCGAGCGCGAGCAGCAACATTTGACCCGCTCGACCGCCGTTCGCCCCTCCTATCGCCTGTGGTCCGACCCACCCCCGGAATGGAGGGCATGGCTTTCGCCTCTCCGCTGTCCATGTCAGCAAACGACGTCGCGCAGAATTCCTACCGGGTAACAGACCGACTCAAAGACGAGATGCGCGCGTTCTGCTCCGACGCAGACAAGCTCGAGGCATTCTACGCCGACGTGACTGTTTTGAAAAGTAAGCCGGCTGTTCCGCCGTCAACGGCGTCGATGAAGGTGAGCCCGACGGTGCCGGCGACGATGGATTCTTTGATACCGTCGCTAGAGTTGCCGGCGAGTATAGTGGCTAGAAACATGTACTCGTCTGGGCCAACTCAGGGGAAGACAGACACGTCGCACGTTTCTGGGTCCATTGACGCCGTGATGAGGAATGCGAATTTGGCTAGTCCACGGAGTAGTGCTTTTAGGTATTGAGCTGGATGGATTTGGTTTGGTTTGGGTTGAATATTTGGATGCTATGCTTTTGCAGTATAATCGATGTGGTAATACTTGATTTCTGGTCTATAAGGGATGCTATGGTTTTTGACTTCAAAAGCACACCTTTGGTTATTTGGAAAGGAAGTAGGGAGTCACTGATATCAATTTCATTGCTTCATTTTTTGAGGTCGGCCAGCGTAGGCCTTTTCTTTCCCAGACATAGCAATTCAAGATGGCTTGAGATTCAGAGCGTATGCTTATGGTCGTCCGGTAGATGGTGGCGACGGCGCGTGAGGGTGTTTTCCAGCAAGGCTTCTAGAAATGCTCCACAACGGCGCAGTCCTTCTTGAATGACGTCTTGCTCCTTCATTCCATGCAACTTGAACACTGTGTCATGATTCCAAAGGCTGGGTATACTGGGGCGTTGGTGGGCTTCGTATCAAACCGGGGGCCCGATAATTTCTCGGAATCGGGAGTGACTCACATTCCAGGGATCGACTGCGAGGACCGCGCTAAGCTGCCTGAGTCGGGCTTAGGGCGACTGCAAGCTCCGATGACCCCGACTCCCCGAGCTTTCCCCGGAGCTTCCAGGGAGACCATGAAGGGAAGTTGTTGCGATACTGGATGTATCTGCGTACTTGAAAGGAGGACTTATTCTTTTGTAACTGACATTGACGGCCTCGCATCAAGCGCCGGATTCGCATCGAAGAGGAAGACCGGGCGCGGCTCGCATCGTACGATCACCACGGCGGCCGCGAGTATTTTACGGAAGAAGCCAGCCCGTCACGAGGATGCAGTGCAAATACGGGTAGCCGGCCAATCAAAATTGCAGAAATGGAAAATTTGACCGAAAATCCAACCGGAGATGCTGTAACTGCTGTGTACCTGTATTGCTAGCTTGTGCTGGTATTGTCATCACTTCCACTTCGCTCTCACTCTCTCTCTCTCGCTCTTCAGTTCTTCTTTTTTTTTCTCCTGCTGCAGACTTACAATTTCCTGAAGAGAGACACCTAGATTCGGAACTCTCCTCTCTAGACTTTCTAACTAGAGAACCAATCGCTCTCTCTCTCGCTCTCTTCAGTTCTTCTTTTTTTTCCCTCCTGCTGCAGACTTACAATTTCTTCTTTTTTTTTCTCCTGCTGCAGACTTACAATTTCGGTATTGTCATCACTTCCACTTCGCTCTCACTCTCTCTCTCTCGCTCTTCAGTTCTTCTTTTTTTTTCTCCTGCTGCAGACTTACAATTTCCTGAAGAGAGACACCTAGATTCGGAACTCTCCTCTCTAGACTTTCTAACTAGAGAACCAAGGAGACACTAAGCAGAGGAAGTGCACTTCCCAGATTTACTCGCATCCAGACCATATCCACGCGAATTGGCAGACAGTCCCACGCTGTCTCGACCTTTGCCCTCAATCTCTTTACAATCCTTTCCACTGCGCGTTCATTGACGGCTACACGTCGTCAAATGAACCTGCGAGTTCAGAAGTCCTCGAGTGCAGATGTAAGCAAATTCCAAAGCAACACTTGCAGCCGTTGGTACGAAGAGCTAACCCGGGCCATCATTTCCACCCATAGAACCTCCTCTTCAACCTGGAGAGGAACCCGATTAGATAAATGGTTTTTAAGCCATTCACACACCTCGCGCGTCAGACTTTCTCCAAGACTTTCCATGGCTACGCTCAGTCCGTCGTTGCGGCCTCCCAATCCTCCTATGCATCCTCCACCACATCCCTAAACCAGATAACCTCGCTCCCCGGGAAGTTCACTCGGACAGCTCAGCTACAGAGTGCCTTCCAGAATGCTTCCGGCTCCTCGGGTGCTGGTGCAAAGACCGGGCATGCTGCTGCGAACCATCCGTCTGCTGATTCCGGCTTAGCCGCGTACTTTGCGGCATGGCAGCTGGCACAGCAGACCGGTGACGAAGGGGACTGGAAACAGTACCAGTTCACGAAGAGAATCGGCTGGGAGGCCGGTGTCAAGGAGTCCAAGGAGGAGAGCAAGCTCGAAGAACAGTTGGCTGAAGAGCAGGATGCGGTCTCTTCGTCACACGCCGCCTTGAGCGAAAGTCGAAGTGTGAGAACTGTTGAAAGTGCTCCGGTTGATAAGGATGTCAGCGCCAAGGTCGACGAGGCGGTCGCTCGTGAAATTCAGCAAATTCAGGAGGCCGCGGAATTGACCGAGACGCTCGCTCCGTCCTCAGCTGACTCTGCTGAGATCTTTGAATCAAAGGATGCTTCGAGCGCTGAGTTAACTCCTGCATCTTCCATCGAAGAAGCTGCCCTGTCCCCCAGGATTCCGAGAACTCCCAAAACCCCGGTGCGCGAATTGAAATCAGTCCAGTCGATTAATGAAGAATCCATCCGGATCGTTGGGCTCGCATCTACTGGATCCTTTGCGCAAGTTCCTGTCGCCTTCGAAAAGCTCTTGAAAGATGGCTTGGTACCCAGCATTGGAGCGTACAACGCTCTCCTGCAATCAGCTATCCATCTACACTCCGACGTCTACCATGCCGTTCCCAAGGCGCTTGACATCTATTCTGACATGATACGTCGAAATGTCATGCCAAATGAACAGACATACCAAACCCTTGTCCAGCTCCTATCTACTCGTGCTTTGGATTGTCAACATATGGTTGAAAAGCTTGAGAAAGCCCGGGTTCGCTATGGTGGCATGGATGAATCTGGAAAGTTCATTTTCCGATCCAGCCAGGTTGAACATGAACTCTTGACTGAGGATCATTCTTTCTCTATCGCTTTGAAGCTTTTTACTCTGGCGATCTCGCGCCATGAGGGCATTGTGTTCTCCCTCGACATTTACCGAAGTCTTTTGACTGCATGCGCGATGAAGGGAGAAGTTGACAAGATGATCCAAATCTTCGCCCATATGGAAACGAACAAAGTCACTCCGCACGCTGTTATGTTCCCTCCAATGATTGATGCTTTTGCTGCCAACGGTGATTTGAAGAGCGCCGTTGAGTGTTACAACGAATACAAGAGCTTGGCTATCGCTGACGACAATGGAATATTCGGTATCGTTGAGAGAAAGGACGGCGAGGTTTACGCTGCTGTGATCAAGGCCTACATGGTGTGTGGTAAGAATGATGGTGCCTTTGGATTCCTTGACAAGATTAGGACATCCTTTGACGGAGTTGAGAATCGGGAGCAAAGGCTTAGGGCCATGGAAGACATCATCGTCAAAGACGGCTTGGTTCAGCATTCCCTCAAGACGGGTAATTTCGTCGAGGCCCTGCAGACTGCAAAGACCCGTCTTGGCGGGGAGGCTTTGAAATCTGCCGTTTCGAAAGTCTGCGTGAGTGCCGCGGATGCAGGGGAGGCTGCCGTTGCTTCCGAAGCATACGATCTTTTGTCGACTGAGAATCCTAGCAGCGCAACCCCTGTCGTTGCCATGATGGCTATGCACATCCGGCAAGGAGATATTGTCTCGGCCAAAACTCAGTGGGCTATTCTAGCTTCCGGTAATCACGTCAACGCGGATCTGATTCAGCCGACGGCCATGTATACCATTGCCCTCATCAGCAGTGGTCAGATTGACGAAGGTCTTACCCAGGCTCGCACCATGTTTGCGAAGATCAGGAATGTTTCTGCCAATAAAAAAGGTCAGCTCAGTGAAGAAATCGATGAAGCCATTGACCTCTTCGGTCGGATCCTTATGCAATCCTCTCCGGTTATTTCAGCTCGTGCCGCCATGGCCCTTATTTGGACCATGGTTGAGAATGGTGGCTTGGTGTCTCCAGTTGCAGAGCATGCCATCGCCAGCCTTGGTCCCGTAGAGATCTCCCAGCTGAGTGTCCAGGATCTCAACCTCGCCCTTCAAGTCCAGGCAGGTATGCTTGTCAATGGATCACCGCTTTTTGACGCGGCACATCCTGCACGTTTCGCTCATATGCTTGAACTGGCCATGTCCACTGGGTTATCTTTCAACCATCATACCAAAGAGCTTCTCGACAGAGCAGTTTCGAAACTCAGTGTTGGTCGTCCTGAATTGTTGCGCAAATGGCAGCATTTCACACAGCCTCCAAGCAAACCCACATTAGTTTCACAGCGGTTTTCTCCGGCGCCAAAGGCTTCTCCTGCACTGAAATCGACCTATCCAGAGGATTCGTTTGACCCCTATGCTCATTCTACCGATTTCCGTGGCTCTTCCATGATCGCAGAAGAGCTTGAGATCACTCGTGGACGACCTGAGGACCATCTCAACACCGCAATGACAAAGTTTAGAAACATGCGCCGTATCGGTCGGCATCCCCGATATATCACATACGCTAAGCTCATAACTGCTGCTGCCAAATGCGGACGTATGAGCCTTGTGCATGAGATTTTGGGAATGGCAAGACATGATGTTCCTTTGATTTCGCAATACGGTGCAGTCAAGTACGGGTGGACATCCATCTTCGACGCAATGGTTGCAGCCTGCCTGACTGCCGGTGAAAGAGGCGCTGCGGCCAAATACCATCAAGAATTACTGAATATGGGCGCCGCACCTTCGGCAAACACCTTTGGTCTCTACATCACTACTTTGAAGGAATCCACCAAGACATTCGACGAGGCGACGGAAGCCGTAAAAATCTTCCACCGGGCCATGTCTGAGGGAGTAGAACCCACGTCGTTTTTGTATAACGCGTTGATCGGGAAACTCGGTAAGGCTCGTCGAATTGATGACTGCCTTCTCTACTTTGCAGAGATGCGTGCCAACGGTGTGCGACCGACAAGTGTCACATATGGCACGATAGTCAATGCCCTTTGCAGGGTCAGCGACGAACGCTTCGCCGAAGAGATGTTTGACGAAATGGAATCGATGCCCAATTACAAACCGCGGCCCGCGCCTTACAATTCGCTCATCCAGTATTTCCTCAACACCAAGCGCGACCGATCCAAGGTTCTGGCTTACTATGAGCGGATGAAATCGAAACATATTGAGCCGACAATGCATACTTACAAACTGCTCATCGATGCCTATGCTTCACTGGAGCCTGTCAATATGGAAGCTGCAGAAGGTATTCTTAAAACTATTCGATCTACTGGTCGGCAACCAGAAGGCGTGCATTACGCATCTCTGGTTCACGCCAAGGGATGCGTCCTGCATGACATGGAAGGAGCTCGTAAGGCGTTCAGTGATGCACTCTCCACCAGCACTGTCAAGCCGCAAGCATGTCTCTACCAGGCACTTTTCGAAGCCATGGTGGCTAATCACCAGGTCGGCGATACTCCGGCGCTCCTCGACGATATGATGAAGCGTGGCGTTGAAATGACTCCCTACATTGCTAACACGCTGATCCACGGATGGGCCGCGGAGGGCAAAGTTAGCAATGCCAAGTCAGTGTACGAGAGCATTGGTATCCAGAAGCGCGAACCGAGCACCTATGAAGCCATGACTCGTGCGTTTTTGGCTGCTGAGGATCGACAGAGTGCAGCTGCTGTTGTCCAGGAGATGCTCTCCCGTGGATATCCTTCTGCTGTTGCGAGCAAGGTGGTCGAACTCGTCAGTGGCGGTAACCCGTCAACCGCTGTTAACTCATGATGGACCGGCTCTTGCGAGTGTCTCCACTGGAATGGTTACTGTGGTTTGATTCGATATACCCCCATTTGCATTTTTTAGACATTCTAAACCGTTGTTTAATTTTATTTTTTCTTTCAAAAAGCAGATATCCGGGTTCGGCATTTGGTCAGCCCACAGTTTTATTTCCTTTCCAGTGATATACTTGCTATCTTTGCGCCAAAGAAGGTTGATTTTGTTGGTTTTATTCTGGCATTTCCATGTGGTCAATAGCGGACGGCGTTATCTGGGTGGTTTAACTACTTTCCACATTTTATTTTTTTTTTGTTTCAAAAAAGCAGATATCCGGGTTCGG